>NKZA01000156.1:0-40390 GCA_002374405.1 Metschnikowia cubensis
ACTTCATAAATTTACACTTCATAAATTTACACCTCATAGATTTACCTCATAGATTTATACTTTATCATAGATTTACCTTATAGATATACCTCATAGATTTACCTCATAGATTTACCTCATAAATTTACCTCATAGATTTACCTCATAAATTTACCTCATAGATTTACCTCATAAATTTACACTTCATAAATTTACCTCATAGAATTACACTTCATAAATTTACACCTCATACACCCAACCATAAATCACAGTTTTTTCAAAACGATTCAATGCCGCACGATAAAATGATTCAAACCACACTATCAAAATTAAACAAACTGGTGAGTCTAAAAGCTTCGTACTGATGACTAAAAAATCCTAAGGCTCAAGGATTTGAAATAAGCTGTTTATGTAAAGTCTTAATTAAATACTAAAAACAGTAACCTCTTGAATTATTCGTTTCTTTAATATTGCTAGTGTGGTTTGAATCATTTTATCGTGCGACTCTGAATCGTTTTGAAACACACTGTACACCATACATTTACACTCAAGTCTTTAGAAACGGTTGTGATCAAATAATTGATTCCCCCCAAGAATATAATCCCGTTGTACACTAATATTGGGCTTCTATTACAGTGGGATGGACCTGTGTAGACCAAGTAGCCCGTGTCACAATTGACTATTGGATGAGTATACGTCAATAGAGCCTTCTCCACTCTCCAGCCAGTTCTCGGCCATGACTCTTTGAAGGTGGTGGTAGGCCAACATGCATAGATGGATTTGCTGGGCCAATGGGGTGTTGCGGGCTGAAGCTAAACTAGTACAGCTCTTGAGGTGGAGTTGGGCAATAAAAGGCTTCAGGTTCATGTGATCTGGCTTTGGGATGAAGGGAATATATAATCTGAACATTGTGCAGTGCAAAATCAAAAACCAAGGAATGCATAAAGAATGGCAAGATACACCAGTTGCAGTGGTGGATGTTATGGACACTGTGTGGCAGCACGTGCCATCATCATAAGACAAAGCAACTAATTATCTAGAGTATTCAGGAGCACAAAAGAGATTCTGCATACTGCTCTGGCAACTGCCTCCTCTGACACCAGTAGAACTTAGGGCAGCATGGATACACATAGACATGGTACCTACACAGAACTTGCCGTTTCCTGCACGTAGCCCATTTTGAAGCCCCTGCTGCAGATTTTGAAGCCCCTGCTGCAGATTCTGAAACCATGGCTGCAGATTCTGAAACACCGGCTGCAGATTTTGAAACACCGGTTGCAGATTTTGAAACACCGGCCGCAGATTCTGAAACCCACTGCACTCTCTACTGGAACTCCCGCAATCGCAACGCGGTGCGAAGGTGTGGATCGCCGGCTCGCGCGGTCAGCCGCTCGTCTCCAGCCTCTACTTTTTCCGCGCAGATGCAGAAAAAAATCACCTAACCCCATACTCATTTTCCAACCTCCCAAAGCGGCACCTAAAAACCGCCCAAAGTCCCGTCCCCTGCATCCAAGCGTCGACCCGTGTGTCTGCGTCTCTATACAGTCCCCGCCTGGCCTTTGTCTCGGCCTCCCTCGGTCCTCTGTTTCTAGAATCGCTTAGCTCGGCCCGGTCCCGCCTATCCTTAATACTCCTAGTGCCACCCCCAGAAGATAGTGAAAGTGACACCCAAAGTGATACCCAAATTGATACACAAAGTGACAACCGACGAGTGACAAATTGCTTGAGTTTTCTGATTCTCCAGGCTGTCCAAATACAACTGTCATTCATAGACTTCACTTGATACATTCCTTACCATCGATAGTCGCTATCCAGAATCCGTTCCAGGGATTTAGTGAATATCAGTCAAACTGTACCAGGTCGAAACTGCATATTGACTTAGAAATCTCCAAAATCGTCATTCCAAGTCGTCATTTGCCAAATCACTCGGAACATCCAGTGAATTGTAAGTTTTAGAACATCCCATACGTCTTAGCATATCCAGAGGGCTTACTGTTAGCTACAGAATCAAAACACTAACCTGGTCATAACCAAACACTGGTCAAAACCAAACACTGATCATAACTAGATACGCAGTGCTCGTCTCGAAACTAGAATACCAATACCCCCAGCCAGTCTGTGACAATCTCCCAAAGTCCAGACCCCAACCTTTCCTAAACAGCTAATTATACATCCATAAATCCGTGCCTAGCATGACGCTTTTATCTCGAGTTCTACACCAGACCTCGGACAAAAGCGGCGCCAGGCCTCCCCGGTCAAGCTCCAAAACTTCGTCTCTCAAGCTGGGAGCGCCCAAAATATTACTTAAAATCAACTTGGAATCACCTCCCTTGGCGCTCTATGGCCATGCACACGAGTCTTCCGGCTCAATCATCTCCGGGGTCTTGACTCTCGATGTGGAACATAAACTCCTACCGCAAATGTCCCATTCGAACCCTCTAGTGCCTTATAGTTCCATGAGCAGCATCAATGGGTCTGGCTCCGACTCCAACTCCTTGCGCCAGGTGCAGTCTGCATCCGCTGAAAGTGTCCATAGTGATGACACGCTAATAGACTCGGTGGTGTTGACGTTGGTGCAGACTGTCCACTATACAAAGCCGTTTATGGTGTCTTCCAACTCCATGCATGCATGTTCCGATTGCACGACCCGAAAAACAACCTTGGCCCAGTGGGACGTGTTGACTCTGCCCCATGGGTTCACCCCCGGCCCGCATGCGTTCCCGTTTTCTCATTTGTTACCTGGATCTCTTGCGGCTCTGGCCAAATTGGGCGGGACACAGTCGTATTCGTTCATCAAATACGATTTGGTGGCTGTGGCTGTGGCCAATGCCAAGAAAACGAAGGTGGTGCTTCCGTTGAACATTCTGAGGTCGATTTTACGGGGTCCAGACCGCAACTCGCTCCGAGTGTTTCCTCCTACTGAGGTCACGGCCAGTGCCGTGCTCCCGGGCGTCATGTACCCGAAATCCAACTTCCCCATCGAGCTACGAATGGACCATGTGGTCAACTCCAAGCAGGACCGTCGCTGGCGCATGCGCAAACTACTGTGGAAGCTCGAGGAACATACCCAGGTTGCTCCATATGCATGTCCTAAACACGCAGACAAGTTGAAGGCCATCAAGGAGGCGCAGAAGAAGAGCCAGCTCTATAAATCATTAAAAACAGGCGCCTCTCCAGCCCAGAAATCCACGGGCAACTCCTCCAATGATGGTCCCAGCCGCAGCAACGGCATGCACTACTCCACTATCCAAACGTCTATGTTTGTCAGCAGACCTCCATCGTCTCAGCAAACGCCCATAGCCAGTATTCCTGGCCCAAACCCAGCCGTTGGCGCAGAGCATGCAGGAAACCAGGATATCGTGGAGGAACAGGAGGAGATCCCATCAAATCGCGCCATGGACGAGGTGGTGCATTTCGAAGAGGATTTTGGATCTGTTCCGGTGCCTGAAACCCTTCCTTCACCGGAACAACATGCAGTCCCGGCCATTGAAAACATTCATGAGGAGGAAGCAGTTGAACTTTATGTGGATGAACTCCGTGTGGTTGCCCATGGCGACATCAAGTCGGGGTGGAAGTCTGATTTCCTGGGCCAGGGAAGCATTGAGCTTGTGGCAGAGATTTCTGCACTCAACTGTTCCAGTGGCATCAAGAAAAATGCCACCAAGGCCTCCTCCAACGATGCACTCCCCGATGAAATGCAACAGGGTCTCCGCAACGACGCCAATATCTCGTGTGACATTGTGGACCCCACGTTGGGCATCTATGTGAGTCACGTGCTTGTGCTTGAAGTGATTGTGGCGGAGGAAATTGTCCAGGCGCCCAAAATGTATGCCGATGGCCTAATTCCCACACGATCCGCCAATTCACTGCACAGTGGCATGGGAAACCAGGTGGGCGTGCCAACGGGTGCAGCGCGAGTGTTGCGGATGCAGTTCAAGGTGATTGTCACGGAGAGATCCGGGTTGGGGATCGCCTGGGACGATGAAGTGCCTCCTACGTATGATGACGTCAGTGCCCTCTCTCCTCCCACATACCAGACTTCAAGCACGCCTCTGGCTGCACCCACACAGCAGTCTACACCGGCGGTGATTTTCGGGTTGGGTGACACTCCAGTGGTGGAGTCATTTGTGCCGAACAGACCCGTCAATAGCATTGATCAGGTGACCGACTTGGACGATAGCGTGCAGGAGTTTCGGCTATAAACACGAGTATTTTTTAGTCTGCCAGTTAAACTGTTTTCCTAGTCTGGCCAGTCTGTTGGATTGTCTACTCACAGAAAAGGCGAGCAACGAAATGTCTCGATAGAAGTGTCTAGAAATGGCACTAGAAGGGTTGGGGCTTGCAATTAAGAAGCATTGGAAATGCTACAAAAGCCTTTCTTACAACTACACTCCACACAGGCGTCGTTTTCTCATTAAGAAAGCTCGCATGGAAATCACACTCTTCTCTGGAAGCCATAGTCAAAGTTCAGCGACAGAAGTTCCAAACACACTTAAGCTGAGACTATCCAGTGTGTGTTAATAGAATATATGATCATCAAAGGATCAGAAACGGAAGCAGATCGACAGACGTTTCAATAAAAAGCCAATTTCAATGTGGAAGATTTCAACACAATTCCATTTCAGTATATTTCACACTTCAGCACATAGGCCACTTTTATCAACAGCTTGTCGATTGCATTCATTCACCAAAAAGCTATATGGTCAGTGTCTGCTTGGGTATATTGTCTTTATTTCGATGCCTATTTATCTCTCCCTAACAAGCAATAGAGAAATCGTATAACAGCTTGCATGTATAAATACAACATATAAAGCAAAGCCCTATTAAGAGATGTAAGCAGGACCCGTTAAACAGAATACGGTGAATACAATGAGCTTAATTTGTACAATATGGAGGTAATTACTATTCTAATGTTGAGAATGTCCTCCTAATTACTATTCTTGTATTGAGAATGTCCTCCTAATTACTATTCTAATTTTGAGAATGTCCTCCTAATTACTACCCTCATGTTGAGAAAGTCCTCCCAGTTATCTCTACTAATCCATATTCTACAGCAATAGCTAACTCGTAGGAGCAGCCTCTATTTCAACTTTTAGTGTTGCACCATGAATACGATATAGCATAACATCACACCAAGTAGTTTATGAACTAGTCATAATTCTTTATGGACTTTTGTGTATTGCGAGGTATAGCTCTAAGCAATACATGGAGGAAGTGAATTGTTTAGTGGCTATGTTTAACACCTTAGTCAATTGATGAATGATTATGGAGACTATAACTATTCACTACACTATTCACTACACTATTCACTACACTATTCACTACACTCTTCACTACATAACTACAAGTCACTACTACACTAAACTATTACACTAAACTATTACACTAAACTATTACTAGTCACTATTACACTACACTATTACAAGTCACTACTACACTACACTATTACACTACACTATTACTAGTCACTACTACAAGTCACTACTACACTACACTATTACAAGTCACTACTACACTACACTATTACACTAAACTATTACACTACACTATTACTAGTCACTACTACAAGTCACTACTACAAGTCACTCCACTACTACACTATACTATTACAAGTCACTACTACAAGTCACTCCGCTACTACACTATACTATTACAAGTCACACGACAAGTCACTACATAAATGTGCAGTGTATAGTCCCTCCTAGAAATTCTTCTAAGCTGTCACTAATAAAACAATACCCAACAACTCTACTGTTCTAGTATTCCAGCCACTCGACTTACCTACTACTGTATTAGACTCTACCATTTATTACCAAGATGGCCATGACGATTACAGTGCTAAGTATATCTACTTCCAAGTATATCCACTATATCCACTATATCTACTATATCTACTATATCTACTATATCTACTATATCTACTATATCTACTATATCTACTATATCTACTATATCTACTATATCTATATCTAATATATCCACTATATCCACTATTACCGTAGACCTACCATGGAAGACACACTGCTCCTGAGTGTTCAAATGCCAATGACTCTCTCAGGCACCACCCGTGGCTTGGATTCTACTCACCTAAAACGTGAACTGGCATTTGACCACCTTGCTTCGTTCTGCTTCGTTCTGTCGTTCTGCTTCGTTCTGCTTCGTTCTGTCGTTCTGCTTCGTTCGCTGGTATTCACAGGTTGGCTGTATGATCACCCGTATTCCCGGGGGACCCACCAACGGACAAACTCCGCTCCCTGTACTAGACGTATGTTGGTCTAACACTATTATGAGAGTACTCTTTCTATTGCAACACCGACTATACTTTTGTCAGATCCACGATACAGCGTCAGGCAGAGGATCATGAGGCCCTGTGTCGGGTTGTAACTGGCCAAGCTGACCTTGCACGAAGGACTGATGTTTGCATTGATCGACCTCATAGATTCAGCAGATTCAGCAGATTCACCAATATATGGATTCACCAATACATTGATTCACCAATATATGGATTCACCAATACATGGATTCACCAATACATGGATTCACCAATACATGGATTCACCAATACATGGATCACCAATACATCGGGTAAATGGATGGGTGGCCATGGACTTTGCAATATTCATAGTACTATCACCATGATTGGTCTGTCACTTTCATCATATGCTTCGTCCTTTGCCATCATAGTGCTTCATGTATTTTCTGATCTCAGCGCGATTTTTGAAGCCGGAAATGCGCACTTTATGGACCCACGCGAGTCTCCTCACTCTTCTGGACCAGCCCTCACCCTCACCCCACTTCAACACTGCACCACTGAGTAGTTTTGAACTTCTCAACACAACATCTTCGCAACGCCACACAACACGCCACCCACCTCCAAATTCGCACACGAACAAACAAATGACACTACCAAATGACACTAACAAATGACACTAACAAATGGCACTAACAAATGACACTCACAAATGACACTAACAAATGACACTAACAAATGACACTAACAAATGACACTAACAAATGACACTGACAAATGACACTAACAAATGACACTGACAAATGACACTAACAAATGACACTAACAAATGACACTGACAAATGACACTGACAAATGACACTACCAAATGACACTACCAAATGACACTACCAAATGATCTAATGCCTAGGATGCATTCGTGGTCTGGGGCTTCTAAAACTGTTTCTCTTTTGAAACATTTTCAATTGTTTGTCATATATAGGGTGTTGGATTGGGCTGAATAATGCGTTGTGTTGCGCAAAGTACAGTGTTTTTTGAAACTACAATGTTTTGAAACTATTCAAACCAGCGACAATGTTTCGTTTTCCTTCGCACACTCTTTCAAACCAAATGTTCACACCAACGTTCATTAGAATTCAAGATTCTGACATGTTGAATCTGGATGATTACCTCATATGTACTACATTTGGAATCTGTCAATATCAATCAAGGGTTAAGACGGACGGAACTGAAGTGGCATGGGTACGAAACTTTTTGAATCATTGGTTTGTTTAATTTCTAGTGTGGTTTGAACATTTTACTGCGCTCATTTGAATAGTTATGAACAACTCTGTATCTAGTGTACAGTCTATAGTGTATAGTACAGTGTTTTTGAAAACTATTCAAACCAGTGCGACAGAATGTTTCAAACTCGCCCGACAGAATGTTTCAAACTCGCCCGACAAAATGTTTCAAACTCGCCCGACAGAATGTTTCAAACTCGCCCGACAAAATGTTTCCAACCAAGAAGATAGAATGATTCAAACCAATAATTCAAGTTTCGAACCCTCCACTTCTGTTCTGTTCGTTTTAGCCTTGACTGGTGCGGCAAGACCCCAAATGTAGTACATATGAGGCAATCCTCAAGATTTAAATTTCAAAATAATGAATTTATTAAAGTTGGTGTGGAACATTGGGCCATGGTTGGAAAGACTGTGAGGGGTATGAATCTTTTTGAATCATTGGTTTGTTTAATTTCTAGTGTGGTTTGAACATTTTACTGCGCTCATTTGAATAGTTATGAACAACTCTGTATCTAGTGTACAGTGTACAGTCTAGTGTATAGTGGATGGTGGATGTTTATGGTGTGTGGTGTTTTATGAAACTATTCAAACTAAAGCGACAACATGTTTCCTACTCCTTACAAAGTCTTTCAGACCAAATGGTAATGTTTCTCACTAACTAATATTATGGCTCTCTGCCTGAGACGACCCGACACTGCACGAGACTGCCTCCACCAGCACCAGCGCGCGCACCTTCTCTGGATCAGATATGCTCAGTCTGGCCCCCGATGAACATAACAGAGTATGGGACTGAAACTAACTACCATCTATTTTTAGATCCTATTAGCACTATAATGGCTACTGTACTACAATGGCCACTCTACTAACTTGAACTCTACTAACTTGAACTCTACTAGCATAAACTCTATTACTAATACTATGTGATGACTAATGTGGAAATAAGAAATAAAGTAGTCTGAAACAATAGGACGGAATACGAAACAATAGTGTGAACAATCAATGGAAGAAAATGAAGAAAATGGAATAAAATGGAAGAAAATGGAAGAAAATGGAATAAACTTGAAGCGTTCTGTTCAAACCCGCAGGTAAAACCACTTAAACCAAACCAATACAGTGTTTTTGAAAACTATTCAAACCAGCGCAGCAAAATGGTTCAAACTGGCCCGACAAAATGTTTCCAACCAAGAAGATGAATGGTTCAAACCAATAATTTAAAACGTTTCATACCTCTCCACTTCAGTTCCGTCCGTCCTAGCCCTCCACTGGTACTTCAAGACTCATAAATATACTACACCCGAGGCTATTCTGAAGATTTACACTTCAGAACATTGAATTCTAATGAAAGTGGTGTAAAACATTACCATTTGCTTTGAAAGACTGTGCAAAGGCATACGAACAGTTTTGAATGATTGGTATGCTTGATTTTGCTAGTGTGGTTTGAATAGTTTTGCTACGCTGGTTTGAATAATTTCAAAAAACATTACCAAAGCGACAAAATGGTTCGCAATCCTTAGCAAATCTTTCAAACCAAATGATAATGTTTCACACCAACTTTAATCAGAATTCAATGTGATGAAATGTGAAATCTGGATGATTGTCTAATAGCTAATAAATCCAGGAGTCTTGAAAAATTGGTCAAGGCTCAAAACCGAAAGGAACTGGAGTGAAAGGCGTACAATACTTTTTAAATTATTGGTTGTAGTGTGGTTTGAATCGTTTGATCACGCTGGTTTGAATAGTTTTCAAAAACACTGTAATTTAAAGAGTTTGGTACATTCACTCTATTCCGTCCGTTTTGACCCCAATTGATAATGCAAAACTCCCAAATGACTCCTAATGTACTGCATAAAGACAATCTTCCAGATTCAACATTTCACAATATTGAATTTAATTAAAGTTGGTACCATTTGGTTTGAAGACTGTGCGAAGGATTACGAAGCTATACAGTGTTTTTGAAAACTATTCAAATCAACACAGCAAAATGTTTCGTACTCTTCCTTCCAATGTTTCAAACCAAATGGCGTAATGGTTCACACCAGCTTTAATAATTCAATGTGATGAAAAGTTGATCTGAGGATTGTCTTGTATAAATTCAGTAGTCTTGTAATATTAGTCAGGGCTCAAAACCGTCTCAAAACCGAAAGGAACCGAAAGGAACCGAACTGAAGAGGCACGATAGTTTTTGAATTATTGGTTGGTTTAATTTTCTAGTGTCGTTTGAATTGTTTTATAGCGCTGGTTTGAATCGTTTTGAAAAACACTGTATACAGTGTTTTCGAAATTACAGTGTTTTTCAAAACTTTTCAAAGCAGCGTGGCAGAACAATTCATGCCACACTAGCAAAATGAAGCATACCAATCAATCAAAAGGTTCGTACCCCTTCCCCAGTCTTTCAAACCATGGCGTAATGTTTCACACCAACGTTAATCAGAATTCACTATTCTGAAATGTGCGAATAGCCTCGGGTGTAGTATATTTATGAGTCTTGCAGTACCAGTGGAGAGGTATGAAACGTTTTGAATTATAGGTACAGTGTTTTTCAAAAGTATTCAAACCAGCGTGATCAAACGATTCAAACCACACTACAACCAATAATTTAAAAAGTATCGTACGCCTTTCACTCCAGTTCCTTTCGGTTTTGAGCCTTGACTAATATTTCAAGACTCCTAGATTTATTATCCATTAGACAATCATCCAGATTTAACATTTCAACACATTGAATTCTGATTAAAGATGGTGTGAACGTTTGGTGACTATGCGAAGGCATACGAAACATTTTGTCACTTTGGTTTGAATAGTTTCAAAAAGACTGTATGAATCGTTTGTCGCACTGATTTGAATCAGTCTATCTTCTTGGTTCGAAACATTTTGTGGGGCTGGTTTGAATAGTTTTCAAAAACACTGTATTCAAACCAGCCCCACAAAATGTTTCATACTCCCAAATGGTAATGTTTCATACTCCCAAATGGTAATGTTTCATACTCCCAAATGGTAATGTTTCACACCAACGTTAATCACAATTCACTATTCTGAAATGTAAATCTGGTTGATTGTCTAATAGGTAATAAATTGAGGAGCCTTGCAAATGTATGGGCCATTAAAGACTAGTCCGTTACCCAGTACTATATACTCCAGAGTACGAGAGCTGTGCGTGGCTATGTATACTAATCACACATCGTGAATCATCTCCTTATGTGATGATGAAGTACTGGGCCATACATATACTATTCCTCCTTACTGCCAACACTATAATACTACAATTCTTGTACTAGCTCAGGAAGAGATTTGTAGTATTACCAGTATTATGGATACAACCATTGGGAGACTAATGGCAAGGAATATATTAAACATATCAAGATATTAATAAGTTAATGAGCCATAATGGCTTTGGGAAAGCTTAAATGTTCTTGCTACGAGCACTGTAGAGTATGAGTGTACGCTTGATAGTAATGTTTCTACGCTACACTAGAGTGTCTAGAAACTGGGAAGTAATTGGCGGTACACTGGAGGGCTACCTACTGAAGTGGAATAATTATGAAATATCTAGAAGATGCAACTAAAGCTATATCACAGACTGCTACCTGTCAGTCCAAGCAGATGACTAAGCCTCTACTCATAGAGAAACCTGCATATAACGCCAAGCCATCCAACTAGATAAACCAACACAGAAATCCAGGAAATGAAGTATTCCGTAACTAGGCTAACAAATCATATCATCTGTATATGTCGTCTGAATATTTATTTGTGACTCCACTATCTATATATACCCGTGTATACCCTCTCTTAATCCATCTGGTGAAGGTTCAAACCGAAAGGAACTGAGCTGGAAGAGTACGATACTTTTTGAATTATTGGATGGTTTAATTTGCTAGTGTTGTTTGAATTTTTTTAACGTGTGAGTTTATTTAAAAAATACTGTATGAATAAAATGGGATAAAATGGGATAAATTATGAATAAATTATGATAAATTATAAAAACAATATGAGTAAAATGAGAATAAATTATGATAAAATATGTAGAAATGTGAGTAAAATGTGAATAAATTAGGATAAAATGTGAATAAAATGTGAATAAAATGTGAATAAAATGTGAATAAAATGTGAATAAAATGTGAATAAAATGTGAATAAAATGTGAATAAAAAGGAATAAAAAGGAATAAATTATGATAAAATATGATAAATTATAAATCAAATATGAATAAAATGTGAATAAATTATAAATAAAATATGTTAAAATATGATAAAATATGATAAAATTATAAATAAAATGGGATAAAATGGAATAAATTATGATACAGTATTTCTTAAAACTATTCAAACCCGCGCGATAAAACAATTCAAACTGCACTAGCAAATTAATCAAACCAATAATTCAAAACGTTTCTCACCCGTGCCGCTACAATTCCGTTCGGTTAACCCTTGATTAATATTGCAAGACTCCCAAATGATCCCAAATGTACTGCATCCAAGGTATTTTCCAGATTTAACATTTCTTCACAATGAATTCTAATGAAAGTTGATTTGGTATGTACAGTGTTTTTCAAAACTATTCAAGTGAGCGCGACAAAATGTTCAAACCACACTAGCAAAATTAAACAAACTGATAAGTCAAAAAGTTTCGTACTCAAGACCAAAAAATGCTAAGGATTGAGAAGCTGTTTATGTGAAGTCTTAATTCAATATTTAAAACAGTAACTTTTTGGATTATTGGTTTCTTTAATTTTGTTAGTGTGGTTTGAGTCTTTTTATCGTGCGGGTTTGAATACAGTGTTTTTGATAACTATTCAAACCAACACAGCAAAATGTTTCGTACTCCCTCGCACAGTCTTTCAAACCAAATGTTCACACAAACTTTAATCAAAATTCAATGTGATGAAATGTTAAATCTGGATGATTGTCTAATGGGTAATAAATTTAGGAGCCTTGCAATATTAGTCAAGGTTCAAACCGAAAGGAACTGAACTGCAAGGCGTACAAAACTCTTTAAATTATTGGTTTATTATTTTGCTAGTGTGGTTTGAATCGTTTTATCGAGTTGGTTTGAATAGTTTTGAAAAGCACTGTAGTTTCGAAAAACACTGTAAGACTGCGCGAAGGAATACGAAACATTTTGCTGTGTTGGTTTGAATAGTTTTCAAAAACACTGTAAATATAAATAACCTATAAAGAAATTATGATAAATTATGATGAATACAGTGTTTCTCAAAACGATTCAAACCCGCACAATAAAATGATTAGAACCACATTAGCAAAATTCAACAAACCAATAATTCAAAACGTTTCGTACCCGTCATATTTCACTTCCGTTCGTCTTAACCCTTGATTAATATTGAAAGACTCCGACGTCTTCCAAATGTACTATGTATAAGGCAATCATCCAGATTTAACATTTCATCACAATGAATTCTAATGAAAGTTGATTTGGTTTGAAAGACTTTGCGAAGGAGTACGAACATTTTGTTGCGCTGGTTTGAATAGTTTTCAAAAACACTGTATAAGAAATTATGATAAATTATGATGAATATAAATAAATTATGATAACCTATAATAACCTATAATAACCTATAATAACCTATAATAACCTATAATAACCTATAATAACCTATAAATAAATTATGATAAATTATTATAATATAAATAAATTATCAATGGGTGGTGGCGGAGTAAGGCTTAGTGGTGACTGCGAGACCAGTGTGCGAAAATATGTCAGTCGAGCGCAACCAGAGGGCGAGGTGCGAGGTGCGCGATCAGATCAATGGGGCCGCAGAATGGCTATGGGCTATGGGTAGAATGTGCAGCGTGCGGTTGGGATGCGCATTCTACGTACGGCCCCTGCTACCCACCATAAATTGCACTGCGCACGTCTTGGGCTGTCCTCGCATAATCTTCTCTCCTCCTGCCTTTTGCCTGTTACAAGCACGGGCACTTGTACGAACAAAGCGTGGCCGTTGACTCTAGCACCTGGGAACGTTCTTGCGAGAGAAAGCTTGACTTTTTCTCTATCCATTGGTGCCAAAACCGTGCCGATCCTTCCACTCACTCTGCACTAAGAGCTCCTCAATCCTTAATCCCCACACTCCTGCTGTTTTGGCCGCCACTTGTGTCATTTTTGTTGCCAATCAAGTTTCTGTGTTTGCTTGCGCTGTGGCATTTGAATTTGGCCGGAAATCTCCTGAAATTCCCGGGAATTTCCGATAATAACTCCCGTTTTTTGTCCCCATCTCTCCGCCTGAACATATCTCCGCCCCTCCATCGCTTCTGACCTCCATCCAGACCCAAATCGCTTGCTTTCATCATGTCGTCGTTCTATTTCGCCGAAGATGACTCCAATATGTTGCTAAATGTCCGGAAAAGGGCCCAAAACTCCTCCCTTCCGCCTCCGGTGCAGCCACCACCGCCCATAAACACAACCTCTCTGGTCACAACGCCCACGGGGAGCACTCCAGTCTCTAGGCTTTCTTCGCGGGCCATGGACTTCTCCAATTTGGATGATGTGCTTATGTTTCCCGTGGAAAACTCCCATGCCTATTCATATGCTCATCTTTCGCCCAACTCCTTGGCTCTAAGGTTGAATGTGTTGAAACGACTGTTGGAGATCTTGAACGAGCGTCCGGATTGGCTCAAGCTTGTCCACTCGCTGAAATATGGCCAAACGGAGCCAAAAAACGACCTAAATAATGGCTGGGATGACCTAAAAAACGGCCTGAACGACCCCAAATCTGGTCTCTGTGACACTAATAGCCTGAATGGCCTCATCGACAAGTATTCAGGTGAGCAGAAAAAACCTGGCCCCGGACGCCTGCTTCTAAATCGGGACGGAGAGCATCACCTCCGATCCAACGCCTCTTCGGCAGCACTATCGGCGCTTTTCCGGCCCAAAATCGGCCGCTCCGATAGCATGCCCATGCTGAGGGCATTCACCAGTGAAAACTCCGAATGCAGCTCGCTTCATTCCAATGATAGTGCACTTTCAATCAAGGTGAACGAGAAAATCAGTTCTTTCAAGGAACCCAAGTTGAGAGAAGTCCTCCAGAGACGGGGAAGCGGGCCTGAGCCTGTGACTCCTGGTTTGGAAGTGTCTCCTCCGCCCGAAGAAGAGCTGGATGACTTTTTCGCAGATGAACTCAAGGATATAATCGAGCTCATTGAGCAGGATCCCACGCTCCTCTCCAGCAAATCCGACATTGCAGCCACACTCCATGATCTTTCGCTTTCTTCAGCCACACACGACGCCCAGCGGAAACAAAACTTGCTCAAGACGAAATTACTTTTTGCCTTGGCTACTCCTTTCGTGGAATCTGCAGGCACCACCTCTTCATTATGGGGCGAACCCACATCTTCCAGTGCTGGACCCAGCCAGCTCTCCCAAGCATCTTCCTTACCTTCCAATCTACTGCTATCGATGATGCAGCCCCGGCAGTCCAGTGCAGGAACCAATCTGCTAGGCAAAGGTGTGGCTGTTGGCAGTGGCCCCAACCGACCGTTCCACTCCTTTTCTGCAGGAAAACACACTTCTCCGCAGTCTATTATCACAGTAGAAGCCGATTTCCCCTGGAGTTTCAAGGCGGCCAATGACTTAGCATGCTTAATGTTTGGAGTGCTGAAAAGCATGATCAAAAATGTCACGTTGATTGACCTCATAGCGCCCCAGTTCCGGCAGTTCGTCACACAAAAGATGACCCGTGCTATCGCTCAGCGAAACCTGGAGAAAAACATCATTTTCGCCGGTGAAATCATCGCCATTTCCAGGTACTCTGAGGGTGACTTTGCTTGGACGTCCATCTGGGCTCAGAAAAAGGGAAACCTTATCATCTGCATGTTTGAGCAGATCACATGCGATGCCTTTGACTTGACGCTTACGGCGGGCCAGAGCGGCTACTCCATCACCAATATTGAGGAGGTTGCCGGAAAGCTTGTTTCGAAGCTAGATGCAGGCAAAATCACTGAGACTGGCCAACTTTCCCGGTCTTTGGCGCACGATTTGAGCTCGTCTTCAAATTCGCCATCTCTGGATCTACACGATAGTGAAATTATCAACCAAAAGCGGTACTATACGATCCAATTGGGGGGAGATGATAACATTCCATGTGCACTCACATCGGATCCGATGGAAAAAGACCCGGAAAAAGCACAGCTCAGGGTCAAAATCCACTCTATGCCATATATAGCAGGCATGTTTGTGGTGGACTTTGCTACGCTTGAGGTGATGTCTTGCAACAAGGCCATAGTCAAGAACCTTTTTGGAGCATCGTATGACGATGTTTTGGACTCGCCCATCGATAAAATCATCCCCAACTTCTCGGCCATTTTAAAAGCAGGTCTAGAGGACCAAGGCCCTGGGTTCAGTATGGCCCCTGGGTTGGTGCTCCCCGAGCACTTTTTCCGCAAGTACGACGCCAAACTCAAGGTCTCAGCACAAGAGCAATTCGAGCCGGAGTTTCTAGGGTCCCGCGGAATTGACGGGCTTCATAGGGATGGGCGGAAACTCCATCTTGATGTGCAACTCCGTGTTCTTCGACCTGATGTGTTTGTTCTCTGGGTCACTTATTCTCGTCACACCAATAAGAACATCCACCGGCACGTTAGCAAGCTCTCCAGTGAAGTCTCAGGTTTAGCTCTGCCTCGACAGCGCAGCAGCAGGAGCATCGTCAATTTGCCGTCCCAATTGAAACTTTTCCCCGAGGACGAGGCAGAGATCTTGGAGTTGGGGTCCAGTGCAGATGTCAGCAGGCACAGTTCTACCCGCAAGCCCAAACGGGCAAGCACTTTTGCTGTGCCCATCACCTATATCACTGATACCGGAACCGCCAATGGCAACAGACTGGTTTCCTATACAGATAGTGGGTCCAACCATAGCGAGCAGATGTCAGCGCGTCCCAGTTCTGGAGACTCCAACACCACGGCCTCAAGTCATTACTACCGCAATTTCACGGAGCAGGAGATCTTGGATATCGAAAACCAGGAACTTGAGCTTAAACAGAAGCGGTCCGAGTTCTGGCCCACTCGTATTGGCGAACGCAAGCGGTCCAAGAAATACGACGAGTTTAAAGTGGTCAAGAAAATGGGCGAAGGTGCCTATGGAAAAGTGGTGCTTGCAGAGCATAAGAAGGACCCGCAGTACCTGGTGATTATCAAGTGTATTGATAAGCAACGAATCTTGGTAGACACGTGGGTGAGAGACCGCCAATTGGGCACCATCCCCTCGGAGATTCAGATCATGGCTACGCTCAACCAGGAACCACACCCCAACATCATGCGGATAGTGGACTATTTCGAGGACCCCAACTACTACTACTTGGAAACGCCCATCTTCGGAAACCCCCCAGCCATCGATCTCTTCGACTACATCGAGGTCAAGAGCGACATGAGCGAGTTGGACTGTCAGCTCATCTTTAAGCAGGTGACGTCGGCCATCTACCACCTCCACAAGCACGGGATCGTCCACCGCGATATCAAGGATGAAAACATCATCGTCAACGAGTTTGGCGTGGTCAAGTTGATTGACTTTGGCAGTGCTGGCTACGTCAAGCTGGGGCCCTTTGATGTGTTTGTGGGCACCATCGACTATGCGTCTCCAGAAGTGATAAGAGGAGAGAAGTATGAGGGTAAACCGCAGGATATTTGGGCCCTAGGAGTCTTGCTCTACACCATGATCTACAAGGAGAACCCGTTCTACAATGTGGATGAGATCATGGAGGCCAACTTGCGGGTGCCGTATATTGTGAGTCCCAAGTTGAACGACTTGATCGAGGCCATATTGGTGCGTGACATCGAAAAGCGGCCAACCATCACGGATATCGCGGAGCACCCATGGCTTGAGGATGTTTAAAATGTATTAGTACGGAAGAAGGAATTTGATAGAAAAGGATTGATAGAATTGAGGTGTTCAGTCACCCAATGCCAATGCCAATGCCAGAACCAATGCCTGAGCCAATGCCAATGCCAGATAGGACATAATATGACCAAATTGACGCGGCTTGATTACCAGGGTATATGGCCATGCATGACGGCTACTCGAACTGATGATCAAAGTACGTGATCCCATGGAATATTGATGGGATGCATTATGTATGGACATGCTCGGGTCATATGGATTATGACTACTGCAACTGGTTATCTCCAGATAGTTATGGTATATAGTATGGTGTGTATGTATATGTATGGATATGTGAAGGTGTGATAGTCTGAACATGGCCCTCTGGATCTAAGAAATTAAGTGACCAGGTCTAAAAACTAAGGTCTAAAAACTAAGGTCTAAAAACTAAGGTCTAAAAACTAAGGTCTAAAAACTAAGGTCTAAGAAACTAAGTGACCACCAGATCCGTGAATGTAACACTGCTATATTTTTGATACACTCGTGTAAAACCCATGCTTGTCGATGGCTCAAGAAAAGAGGCATATGTAACTTTGAGAGAAACGTACCTCCAAAATTCTCCCCAGAATGGTAGCCATCTTTACGATCTTTACCACCCATCTAAGAAGAGCTATGCTGGGCGTGATATGGAGTCTCAATGCCCGAGTGGAGTCCATTGCATGGCCCTGACTATGATGACAGAGGCCATGACACCTCTGGGCAGCCCATCGTGTCTAGCAGTCTATATTCTCCAATCAAGTAGTGGGGTAGTATGTAGCAGTTATGTTTAATATGTTACCTACTACTACACTACTACACTACTACACTACTACACTACTACACTACTACACTACTACACTACTACACTACTACACTACTACACTACACTACGGGAGTGTACTTCAGTATAGTGTCTACTACATAGTATACCTTGGTGAGTGTATAAAGTAGACTCGAGAATACTCATGTATTAAAAGAGAGTTTATAGTATGAAAATATCTCAGATAGTGAGTTGATAGAGATTTACAAATATTCTCTGTTTAGATCTCCACACCCTACTAACATACACTACTTTGTTATATTGTTCATTTGTCTTACTACTGCTATATTATTGTATTACTACTGCTATATTATTGTCTTACTACTGCTATATTATTTGTCTTACTACTGCTATATTATTGTATTACTACTGCTATATTATTGTATTACTACTGCTATATTATTGTATTACTACTGCTATATTATTGTATTACTACTGCTATATTATTGTATTACTACTGCTATATTATTGTATTACTACTGCTATATTATTGTATTGCTACTGCTATATTATTGTATTGCTACTGCTATATTATTGTATTACTACTGCTATATTATTGTATTACTACTGCTATATTATTGTATTACTACTGCTATATTGTTCAATACATTCTTATCAATCTTTGCTCGTTGATGTTTCCTCCAGGAACCGTAGTGGTTTAACCTTGAGAGCAACGTGTTACCGAAAAAGTACTAGAAAATGGCACGACTTTCCAGAATCTTCGGAAGGACCACCGATGCCCGAAATGAGAATACTCTTCTGCTCCCATGCCTTCAACGTAGTGATAGCCGAGCAAAGAAGGTAAATAGTGGTCCAAATGTCAAAGTATAAGAAGCCCGGTAGCACGTGCAGTAGCCAATGCAATATGTTCATTTTCCAGATTTCAAAATGCAAGTCATTGAACTGAATGGATTTGATCTCATGTCACAAGAGATACACTCCAGAAAGTGGATACCAAAAAAGATTTTATCCGTATCAATAGGGTGCTGGTTGATGTGGAGGAGCTCTTCAGCTCTAATTTCTCTAATCAAGCCCAATTTGATCACTAATATCGACATCTTCTTAGCACTGATGAAATTGCGCCTGATGAGGGTTTTCATAGCGAGTTCATAAATTCTTTTGCGGCCAATACTATTGTTTTCACGGATATTTTCGATCAATCTCTCAATTGGCCCAATACTATTGTTTTCACGGATATTTTCGATCAATCTCTCAATTGGCCCAATGTTAATGTTATCAGTGTCGAGTACCTTAATGTTGAAGACCAAGTCAGCCAAACTCCGGAAAAACTCTTCGTCTGCCGGAATATGCTTGGTGGTGACGCAAACCTTCACAGTCTCCGAGGTACTTGCAACCATATCCAACAAAATCTGCCCGATATCCATGACCAGTTCAGTTGTAGGAGCAGTTTCGTTCTCCTGGGGACTTGAACCCAAGTCCAAAAGTCTCTATGATGACATGTAAAGGGACGAATCACTTGATTTCAAGTACACCACTGCCTTTGTGAGAACCGCTCTTTACAATTCTGGCTGCGTAAGACGGCCGAACACCGTGGCCAATGTTGAGTTCGGACATCGTAGGCTTGATAATGTCTCTCTGACCTACCTATAGTAGATCTAACAGTAGTGTGGTGGTGGTGGTGGTAGTGGCAGTAGTGGCAGGTGGTAGCATGTGTGGCATGTAGCATGTGTGGCATGTAGCATGTGTAGATGTGTAGATTATTCAACACTGATTGAACATTTATGGTAGGTCATCAGGAGGACCTTCATAATCAAGGAGAACAGCCCAGCCTATTATTGACCATTGATATAGTTCATATTCTCGTCAAGATAGGTGAATCCTTGAGAGTTACACCAGAGCTGTTTCTGGTGGTTCTGGAGGTCGAGGACATCTTAGTGTGTTCCCCGCTGACAATATTCTGCGTAGTTCACTAACACCAGTGTATGGACCAGAGCCCCGTCTTATAGACTTCCAGGACTCTGCTAAAATTTCCACACAAGAATCATGTGAGAGAAGACCTTTCTTATTTTGAGAATTTTCACCTCATCCACACCAATCCTCTCAATGTCATTGCTATCATCAATAGCGAGTTCACCGATGCTGTGGAGTTCGTGGTCAAGTGGATAGTCAAAAGGATGGATGAAAGACGCATTGCCTAATTCATTTGCTGTGCAGTTCATCCAAATTGGACCCGACCCCAATGCGAAAAAGCACTTGGACTATTTGGACGATAAACTTGAAGACTTACCACGAGATATCTTCGACACCGTGCCGTGGTTGGAAGTCAAAGACCTTGCCAAAGCAGTGTGCGAGGCCATCAAGCGTTTGGATCGTGACAATATGGGCTTGAAATGCTGCTCCAACAGGAAAAAGGGAATTACGCGTGTGCCGAAGAAGATGGGCTTTTTGAGGAGACTCTTGGACCAGGTCCAGTCAAAGTTTCCGGAGTCATGAAATATATATAAAGCACTGCTTCCCGGATATGCCTTGACATGTTGATATTATATTTTTCATGGTAAGTCCAATTTATCATTCATTGTCATTTCTTCTTTTCGTCAATCATAGGAACAAGGGGTCATATGAATATATGGATCCTGTCATCATAGTAATCGAAGAATTATAGAATCATAGAAATATAAGTCAAGGAATCAAGGACCCATAGAATCGTTTCACAATAAAGTCACAAGAGTCCAAGAATCATGAATTGGGGATCCATAGAATTATGAAACCACTAGTTAGAGGAGCTATGAATTCATAGGTGCCATGTTAATCATAGAAGTCACCCAAGTTAAGGTTTTTTATAACAACTATGATATCATATGACCCCTATGAAACTCGGCACCATTGGAGCCTAAGTACTCATAGGGGACATATGTAATATAGGAATCACAGGATCCATGGTCTTTTGAGAAGCTATCAAATCATGGAATTCGAAGTAACTATGGGAACCATTAAATTATAGAATTCACAGTATTCTTCAGAAGTCATAGGAACTATGGGAACCATTAAATTATAAAATTCACAGTATTCTTCAGAAGTCATGATTGTTCATGCGAATCATCAACGGCAAAATTATAGGAATCGTGTAATCTTAGTAAACATGGGCTTTCACAGTATTTCATAGTAACTCTTAGTAACTAGTGTAGCTCTTAGTAACTCATAGTAACTAGTGTAGCTCTTAGTAACTCTTAGTAACTAGTGTAGCTCTTAGTAACTCATAGTAACTAGTGTAGCTCTTAGTAACTCTTAGTAACTAGTGTAGCTCTTAATAACTCTTAGTAACTAGTGTAGCTCGGAGTGAGTATCTGGTAATGGAAACTCAAAACTAAAATCCGAATGTCATCATGTCATCAAAGTGTTGCTGGCCACTTTTCTCTTCCAGAAGCTCATAGTCTCCTATATCTTGTTTCAATAAATGCTGACCCATAGTAGCTGGCTGCAAATCAGTACCTCTCCAGCTATAACACACTCCCTGGTAATCAAGTGCTTAAATCAGCAGTTTAATTAATAGCACTATGAAACACAAAGCGAATGAGAGAAAGAAAAAGTGGAGAAGTAATAGTAAAAATGTTGCAATTATGAGGTGGGAGGATCCCTCCTTTATAGTCAGCTAGAGCTCGCGTTGCAGCACACCTGAAACATGCATGCACCCCCTATTGCATATCGCTTTGCAGCCAGCGCACTATAAAAAGACCCTGCCCCCCGAGCTTTCACAGAAGATTTTTTTTGGTAATTACTACCCCTCTTTTGGGGATCCGTACGCCATTCTTTGGTAGCCTTCCTCTTCTGAAAAGATCATTCATTGGTCACTTTGTCACGTTTGACACGTTTGACAGTGCTCTAGTGTTGAAGCGTCTAATCAATGGCCATTCCACTGTGTCACACCTCCACCTTCACTTTATGAGGTACCAGGAGGAATGTGATACGCCCGTGGTACGAATGTAGCCAAGTCTGATTAGAACTTTCTAGCATAGTCACATGCGTAACTGTGGTGGATGTTTCTCATGAGTTGTGGGGACCTCAACCTCGGAAGTCAGAGTGAATGGGTGCAAAACACACTCGTGCACCGGGCTGCCTCAGCAGAAAAAGGCCCAACGCAAACGACCTTTTTTCCATGGTACGGAAGAAACCGTGGGTTTGGTGGAATGCTGGAATTCCAGACTTCACAATGCACATTTTTTTAGCTGAAGAGGTTTTCGGGGTGGACTTCTGGAGGTCCTGTAGCTGGCCAATTCCGGTCAATCATACCATAGCGGTGCCCATAATCATCCAACATATAAGTATGCCAGAAAACACTATGATATTCTGTCCAATAGTACTCCATAGAGATTTGGAAAATAAAGTAAATAGCAGCAGTCGTTGACTAGGCGACGCGGTTGCCAACTACTTGAATAGCTCAGATTCCTCCTTCTGAGAAACCATTAACTAAAAAACATAGTAAGCAGAGCACCTGACGTAACAACAAGAATCTATATTCTGCTGGAATAGTGGAGGAACTGCCAAAAGATTCAATTTCAATGGAAAACCTCGCTGTTATACACCAAGTGTATACCCATACAACCTTTCAAACATATAGTTGCAGATGTCACCCGAGATACTCCATCTCAGAATCCATCTCAGAATCCGAATTGAAACTCGTTTCATACATTCTCCTTGTTGATACCAGCTTGTGCAAGCACTTGTGTCGAATGGGTATCTTGGTAGGGACTCACATTCAATTGCTCTTTCTCTAGCAGGTCGTCTCTGCCAATTGCTCTTTCTCTAGCAGGTCGTCTCTGCCAATTGCTCTTTCTCTAGCAGGTCGTCTCTGCCAATTGCTTTTTCTCTAGCAGGTCGTCTCTGCTGAGCATTTGAAGCAGGTAGCATCCACCAAACTTTTACTGGTGACATTTGCTAGTGGGAGGTCAAGAATGTAATCGACCTTTCTATAGGACTATCAGGCGCCATAACCAGATTGAACAAATCGAAGTTGGCATGTGACCCGCAAATTCTTAGTCTTCAGAGTACTTTATATTGAAAGTACGTCTTACATGCTAATTTACCATGGTTTGTATTTTACCTGGAAAAGTCGAGGAACTCTCTGAAAATCCACGGGGAGAGCCTCCCTTTTATATACACAGGGAACACGTACTCCTGCACGCACTTCAAACGATCTTGCGTATGCACGGGTTGCTCGACACTGTCACCTGCACAAACCATGAACCCCAGATCTTGCAACCCTAACCCTATGCGGACGGACCTTCATCCCTGTCTGTCGATGAGTGGGGCAGAATTGGCGGTGAGTATTGAACCTATCCCACTCTTTTTTTTTTTTTTTTTTTTTCTTTTTTTTTTTTTTTTTTCTTTTTTTTNTTATCCTTTTTTTATCTTTTTTTCCTGTTTTATCCTTTTTTTATCTTTTTTTCCTGTTTTATCCTTTTTTTATCTTTTTTTCCTGTTTTATCCTTTTTTCATCTTTTTTTCCTGTTTTATCCTTTTTTCACCTTTTTTTCCTGTTTTATCCTTTTTTCATCCTTTTTTCATCCTTCTCTTCCTCCAATTTTTCCCTTTTAATCATTAACGGTATTGCCTGACTCCGCAGGTTCGCTTGCTAAACTTTTGCCATCCGTTGCCAGGAACTCTTGCCGTCCAATAGTTCTTCTTGTTGCAAACATAATCATCGGGCCAAAACCTTGCCATGCTTTCACAGCACCCTTTGTTGTGTAAAATGACACACTCGGCACATGGACGATGCCTATTGTTTGTATACACACACTGGCTATCCATCACATAACCACTCCACATTGAGTTTTGACAGTTCTGGTCATAAAAAAAATGGTAGTCCTGTGCTGCCAAGCGCTTTGGCCTTGCCTTGGTGACTTCAATAGATTTCTCATCTGCAGTCTTGCCCATTCCCTTGGCAATGGGCTCTGCTGTTAATACCACATGGTCTGGGCCCAGGACCAGCTCGTTCCGGTCGGTCCACGTTGGATGCTGCGGGTCACCCCTGTTCTCAAATAACACTGGGTATCTCATATCGGGATCCACACATTTCATGAATTCCATTAACAAGTTGTCGGCTATATTCTCTTCTCCTCTTTGGAACAATGCCCAGTACCCGTCACTGGTTGCTGTCATAATGTAGTTTAAGTTGAGCTTTTCATTGCACTGCTGCACATTCGGCTGCAACTTGCTAAATTCTGATTGGTTGCCAAATTGAATGAATTCGGCACTTGCTCTGCCAGTTAACACGAGTAATACTATCTTTGATAAGTTCATCTTTGAAGAGTGTCAAAAATGAGATTCGGACTGGTAAATAATACCCCATAGCTTTTGCCTGCAATAACCACTAGTCACGGGAGACTCCCTGCGGATTGACCTGATGACCCACACCACCTGTAAATGGGATAGAATTAGCGAGGGGATTTGATAATCGGTCTTTCTCGTTTTTCTCTCTTTTCTCCTTTTTGTTTTCTGAAACGTTAAAGGAGTTGTCTGAACGACTTAAATTTTTGAAAAACCAGCTTGTAACCATTGCCATTAAGTTTTATCGTTATTCCATCTCCAGGAGCGCAATTAGAGTCCTCCCAAATCTTCATGACACTTTCGCAGCACCCTTTATTATGTAACCCTACGCATTGTACTTTGTCACTGATGTTCGGTAACGATATGCAATCTTTATTCCTTGCGTAAGTTTTCCATAGTGGTGTGTAGCCAAGACAGAAACTGTTATCGAAAAAGTAGTAGTCCTGAGCTGCTAATCGCTTTGGTCTTGTCCCTTCTACCTTTGCGACTTCATTCGACTTCGCATCTTCCTTTGCGACTTCATCAGACTGCACACCTTCCTTGCCCGTGGTCAAAAGCTTTTTCGTTACCACCACATGGTCTGGACCCAGGACCAGTTCGGTCCGGTTGGTCCACAACGGATTCTGTGGGTTACTCCTGTTTTCAAATAACACTGGGTATCTCGTATCAGGATCCACACAGTCAATGAATTCTATTAACAATTTGTCGGCTATATCCTCTTTTCGGTATTGGTAAACTGCCCAGTATCCCTCGCTTGTGGCTGAAATGGTATAGTTTAAGCCAAGTTTTCCATTGCACTGCTGCACAGTCGACTTTAACTTACTAAATTCTGATTGGTTGCCAAATTGAATGAATTCGGCACTTGCTCTGCCAGTTAACACGAGTAATACTATCTTTGATAAGTTCATCTTGGCAAAGTGTCAAAAATGAGATTCGGACTTGCAAACAATATCCCATAGCTTTTTCCTGCAATAACCACTAGCCACTGAAATCCCTCTGTTGGCTGGCTGCTTGTTCCATCCTGCCGATAAATGGGGGAAGAATTAGCGAGTGTGTTTGAGAAACCAATATTGTTCCCGAATTCAGTATCAAAACTCAAAAAAACGGCAATGACTCCGGAGCCAATTCGGCAATATTATAAAGCAGATCATTGGTTGAGTTGGCCAGTCGGGTGGATCCCTGTTTGGTAATTTTATCTAATTGAAGACCTGTATTGGCGGGGGGAATGAATTGGGTGGGTTTATTGGAGCACGTACCATTCGACCACCACTTCGAAATTACTGCAGGCTGCATCATGACCCTTCATCCTCCTGTGTGTGAGTCTTATTAGTGTTCATGCTTCGGAGGTAACCATAATATGACAGGGTGGGGCTGTTTGACCTTTATCTGGCTGCAAAAAATTATCAACAATAATTCAACGATTTAATGTAATTTGTACTGAGTCCCTTTTAAATTTTTTAATATAAATTGGTACCATTTGTCACTTTATGAATAATGAGCAACGACTTTTTATCACTCCTGTTATGGTCTTTGTATCTCGACGGATTTGCTTGACAGCACTGTGGGAGGGTTATATTCGCGAAATGGTTGGGCCTCGAAAGTTGGCATTTTAAAACATAGTGGGTTGGAATGAGCTGGCCTAAAATTTTATTAGACTTTCGACACTATTCTTTTCTGTAAGTCTAATTTCGAAAGCACTCCTTGCCTCCTAAGATTCATCCTAGCATATATTTTACCTAGAATAGCCGAGTAAATCCCTGAGGTTTTATGTAACTAGGCGGATCTGCTAGTCTTATATACTTCTTGCAGCTTTGGGTAATCTTTGCGGGGCTTAGTGAAACTGCGGAGATTTGAAACGTGTAAACATGAAACAGAATGTAAGCATGATATGAGGCATGATATGAAACACTGCGAGAATCCCTATTGGGAATTTTGCTGCGTGTTACTCACATGCAACGCAATGCATGATTGGTAGCGCCCAGAAGTCAATTTTTCTTGGATTCTACCATTGCACCATTTCTAGGCTATCAGTGATATGTTTAGGGACTGAGTCTAAACTATGGTTCCTCTCGCTCGGCAGTAGAAACCATTGACACTGGGAGCTTGGTTGTAGTGGATGTGAGAATGGGGCTAATAGGTGGTTGGACCTCGAATTACAGCATGGATATTGAGATGCAAGGTAATTTGGGTGGGGTAAAAGTACATGTTTCATGTTGGTGCAGTATTGGTAGTATCCAGTGTATATAAGGAGGAGATCCCTTCCCTTGGTGAAATTTCCTTCCATTATTCTAGATTCAGTGCAACTTGGAATCTCCGAGAACTTTAGAATAAAAAAACATATTACAATACACTGCTAGACACAGACACTGTTGAGGTCTAACTTTCAACTTCTGTTTTAGTATATATTAATATACAGGGATATGTAAGTTGGACCTTACAAGACCAAAGTCCTATCTGACGGGCCCACAGCGCTTCTTATACTTTTCAGTTCGGTTGGGGCTCGCACAGGCTCTAATGTTCAGGGTACGCACAGTCCCATTGTTCAGGGTACGCAGAGTCCCATTGTCTTTAACGATGTCCTGCGTATAACATATCCAAAGTACCTAGCTTCCGTACACGCTAGGTATTCATTTTTACTAACAAAGTGGTCTTTTCGCTTCTTTGCATAAAGAATAGGATGCAGCAGTACTTACAATAGGTTTGAAGAAATGCCTTCTTGGAAGTGGGCACAGAGCTATTCACAATGAATTCTCCCTGCCGTACTGAAATATGCTGTCATACTGAAATATTCCCAGTTATAATGACATTATGATACTAATTTGGTACATTGTTTCGTTCGGAATTAGCATCTTCACTTACGAGTCCCTGCATCTTCTACTATGAAATAGGGCAAAGCAAATTTAACACTTAATAGCAATATTGAAGCTGAATCTGAGTGTGCGAATCGTGACTATGGTCCAGGACAGTCAGATATTTCTTCATAGGGCATTCTAAGACTTGGAAATCCCAAGTAAACCATGACCGAGGCATTCATGCCTTGAGAGCGAATTTCAACAAAATCACTTATCTTGATCACTAGATTTATAAGACATTTTAGGCGGATCTCTCAGGAACAACTCAGTGACCCAACACCAAGAGCAGACCATCCACAGACCACATCATGATCATACATTTTAGCAAAGATTAGAGGCCATACCACCATACCATAGACTATAGGCCGGGGAGTGGACTAACAAGCAATGAACCGAGACCAATGAGCCGAGGGAGAAATGTTAAGGATGTGGGTTCGAGAGGTACACGTTGTCTTTGGTCCAATGCAACTCAAGGTACAAGTCAGAAGTCATGACGAACAAGGAACAAGAAATAAATCATGTCATTCCAGTTTAGTTGTCTTCATCATTTTCTGCCATCCAAACCCCATAGTCAGAGCTATCATTCATTATCAGGTGACATTAGACAGTGTCATTAACCATTGCCTTTCATCATTGCCTTTCATCATTGCCTTCATCATTGCCTTTCATCATTGCCTTTCATCATTGCCTTTCATCATTGCCTTTCATCATTGCCTTTAGGTTGAGTATAGGCCAATTTGGTAGTAAGAAGTCACCATGAGTCCTAGTGATTATTCACTAGCCATTGCCTTTAACCATTTGCTACTCAACATAACCCTGGACTATACCCATTGACTATCGAACATTAGGCATTGCTCAGTCAGCATCCATTAGCACCAGTGGTTCCGAGTGAGTAGTCATTCTCCTTTCTGCGTTCTCCAGTTCTCATACCGTAAAGAACTAAGACCCATTACCAGTAGCCAGAGTCAATTGCCATTAGTGATACTATGCTGACCAGAGACCAGGAGCAAAGACAGAGACAGAGACAGAGACAGAGACAGACACCTGACACCTGACACCTTAAACCTGACACCTGACACCTGACACCTGACACCTGACACCTGACACCTGACACCTGACACCTGACACCAGACACCTGACACCTGACACCTGTATCTGTATCTGTATCTGTATCTGTATCTGTATCTGTATGAGTACTAGATATCCAACATCTGTACCAACATCTGTACTAACATCTGTACTAACATCTGTACTAACATCGGTACCACCATCCTAGGGTAGTATTACCGGATTCTTCCAGCTAAGATGCTTATAAACCCAACCCACATTCCTTAAACCTTTCTAGTCTTTGCAATAACTTCAATCATCCAGATTTTCAGCATGCAAGAATTCTTTCCAATTTTCAAAACTCCCTATTTTGGGCTCTGTCCTAGACTAGTCCAGCTCTAGTCCAGTTCTAGTACTAATTCAAGATGCTAGAATCCTGGTTTGGGATCACCCCAAATTCTTCTCCAGCCGAGACATCTTCTCCATGGCCTTGAGCTTTGACTTGCTGTTTTTGGCCTTTTCCTGCTGCGCCTTGTACCTCAATTCGGCTGCCGAGGCGGCGTTTCCTTTGGGCTGGTCACCGTTGGAACTGCCTCCCAACACGTGACCTTGTTTGGCGTTGGCCCGAGCCCGCTTATCATTTGGCTTTTCCGATACTGCTGAGCGTTCTTTTGAACTGCTTACTTTCCCATGGGTGTCTTTGGATAAACAGCTGCCCATGTTACTGGTGTGTTACTAACTAGTTTCGTTAGGCCGCGCCAAAAACAACTAGTCCGGTTCTATATACAGTCTGCTGGACTTCCCCCATTTGCAAGACACTTTTGCAAATCCTCCAATCCTGCAATCCTAAACTTCTTCCAATGCCTCGTCCTTATGCGCTTTCCTGTACATGATAGTTTGCGCGGTGGCCTTGTAGTCGACATTCTCCTTCAAATTCTGAAACTCGGGCTTCTCGATGGCAAAGTCGAGCTGAAAGTTGTCCTCGTCTTCCACTGCCACCCGCGCCACGGTAGCCAGCTTGGCATTGTTCATCCAAAGCTTGACAAATCTGTCCACTGCACGTTCGTCCTGGTGGTAGTTCTTGTAGATCGAGAGTAATGCCAAGTAAATCTCTTCACGCTCGTCTTTGAACCGCGATAAGATCGTGGCGTCTCTCAACGACGCCCAGTCGGCAATTGGAATGTACGTGAACCCTGAATTGTCCAAACTCTGCAAAGACAAGTTCCAGTACTTGATGATCTCAGCGGCCTCCACTCCTTCGATGTCTCCAAGCTTCTTCAATGCCACCCGGTGTGCCACTTGAGTTTGCTCCACTTTATGGATGCCGTAGTTTTCAATCAACTGCTCGAAAACCGTCTTGTCGCCCCACGAGTAGTTGGAGATGATGTTGTTGAGGAACAATTCGTCCACCTTCTTGGTGCTGGCATAAATGGAAATCACCTCCTTCAACTTGGTGTACGACTCCTGGGTAAGCGTAGGATAAGTGTGGAAGAAAATCGAGAAGAACTTGTTGTTGATAAGGGCATAACGCGAGTTGGAGTTAGACACAGAATTCAACGACTTGGAGTTGTGGTAAAACTTGACTGTGCTCTTCCAAATGTTCAAGATATTGTCAAATGGCTCGTTGGCTTGTTGGCAATTTTCAAGGAGAGAGGCAACATGGGGTGCCTTCAAAAGCACGGGGTATGGAAGTCCATTGTAAATCACCTTATCGAAAAAGTTCTTGGCGATCTTGACGTCTTTGCACCACCCAATGAAGGAAAGATGCAACTCCGCCAACGACTTCTGAAGCAACCGCCTCTCGGGGTTCAGTGCCAACAACTCCAACATTTGCTCCAATGAGTCCAAGGCTCTCTTATAGTCACCCTCCTTGAGGGCAATTTTGCCCATCGACGACAATAATTCGTGGTATCTAAACGCAGTTTTCTCGCAATTCACCTCAAACAACCGAGTGATTTGTTCATAAGTAAACCGCTTTTCGTCGTAGGCAACCGGCAACACAATAGAAAGCACGTTTTGTTGCAAGTAGAGTCGGCTGGTTTTGTTGGAGTTGACTCCATGTTCCCAAAGCTTGATCAACTCATGTGGAAGGTTGAATTGGGACATGGCAAGGAACAACTTCCGGATAGTATCGTTTTCCACCACCGCATGAAACCGTTGGTCCGACACGAAATCCGCAAGGTTAACAATGGCGTTTTTCAACAAAATATCGTTATGAAGCGATTTATTTTGATATTGGTCAGAATCTCTGTTCATTTTCTGCGACAACCGCGACACCCGGTTCTTGTATGTGGAATCATTAAGCACGGAGGCGTATTTCCACACATCCTCCTGGCTAAGTTTGTCTCTAACTTCATCTTCCTTAAACAATTTCAGAAGGGTCTCTAGGGTCTCGAATATGTTGGCTTTTCTCTCTTGCTGATTTGCCAACTTGGCAACCAAGTCCACAAATTTCTTGGTTGGCCCACCCACAATCTCCTGGGACTCTTCGGGCAGTGATGCGTCATTCGGAGGAAACACGGTCAGCTTGTTGATTTGAAACTCGGATCTGGTTTCTGTTTTGGGAAGCGTCACTGTGGAGTAAGCTCGGATCTGGTGCTTGATATCACGTTCCGAATTAGGAATTATCAAGGCACTGGAGTTAGACCGGACATTTCGAAGAAGTGCCGGTCTCAAAGTTGACCCTGATGTAGAGGCAACAAACCTAAGCATTGTATATAAGATTTCGTGGAGTTAGCAATCGGAAGCTTGTTATGGCTGTAGTATGAGTTTAGGCCCTGTTGTTGGGAGATGACTAACCTTTTTTCTCGTAAAGGCGCTGCCCGATGGTGTACGGGTGTCATTCGATTTGCAACCCATGCACACCCATTCCGAGTCGGTTTTCCGAAAATAGAATACGTATGTCTTGGCAAATCTGAAGCCTTTCTGTTTTGAGATCTTTTGTTTCCCTTTTTAGATACCTTCTCATTGATGGCAGTTCATTGTGCTCACTGAAACACCAAAATAGTTAGTTTATGAAGGAACCTTTACTGCTAGCTATCAAGTGAAGAGCATTTCAATAGGCCAACTAGTATTTGGTAGTCTCAAATAAACTTTATGCTTTAAAAAATTATACTAGGAAAGCCATGAGCGGGAGCGGGCCTACCTTTATATCCTGTGGGGCGACAATCACATGCAACCCTGAAACTTACAGCCAGTGTTTGATATGCACTCATCTGTTTCAGACGTACATTGCAGGACGGAAGCTGTTTCAAAAGAGCCCCCTATACTGACCTTGCATTTGCGTGCATTTGCGTTCTCTCCCTGTGTACTTTTGCAGCCCTCAGTTTTGAACATAAATACAGCCGTCCCTCGCGCGTCTCCTGGAACACTATTTTTTTTTTTGAACAGCTCAATTCACTTTCCAATAGTCTTAGAATATTTTCCTGAAATTTATTTAAGCATGGTCAGAAAGTTTTTTTTAACTTTATAGGGTAGTCAGAACGTGTGTTGTCCTGTTTGCAGTACGCAGCGTTGTCTAGCGGATGGTCCGATAAGCAACCAAAACACTCGCACTGCCTGCAATACTCCATCACGTCAAACTATATTTGCATTAATCCTCAGATCATACCATACAGCCTTGATAGAACTGAAACAAGACGTGGCCTGGACTATTATTACCTTTGTTCTCTCCCTTATACGTTCCTGAATCCTGAAAGTCCAGCATGGCAGAAATAAGTCCTCTCCTACCGAAATCAAACCCGACCCCTTCATTCAATGCTGTGACCGGAGGCATAAATGGAATGCATGTGGAAAATGTCACCACCAAGAAAACAAAAGAGAGTCCCAAAAAGAAGTTGAACACTTTCGATGGCGTGTTTTTGCCTACATCACTTAATGTGTTGTCCATCTTGATGTTCTTGCGGTTTGGCTTCATTATCGGCCAAATGGGGATCTTTGGAACAACTCTACTATTGGTGATGTCCTACATTATTAATGTGTTAACCGTCCTATCCATCAGTGCCATCTCTACTAATGGTACAGTGAAAGGTGGTGGTGCTTATTACATGATATCAAGGTCTTTGGGACCTGAGTTTGGTGGAGCAATAGGAATCATTTTCTTTATTGGGCAGATCTTGAATGCATCTTTGAATGTGGTGGGTTTCATCGAGCCGCTATTGGTCAATTTTGGCAAAGTTCAGGGCGATATTCTCCCGTTGCTACCTGTTTCATACCTCTGGCAAATATTCTACTCAACCATTCTTTTGGCTGTATGTACAGGAGTTGCTATGGTGGGTTCATCTTTGGTGTCGAAAACAGCGTTTGGCTTATTTATTGTTCTCACCTTGAGTACACTTTCCATTCCTCTTTCTGCCTTGGTGGTTTCCCCGGGCTATCCATTATCATCACCACACGAGGACCTCAAATACACGGGTATCGCTTGGTCAACTTTCAAGGAAAACTTCTGGATTCATTTGACCGATGGTGCTGCTGGATCTGTCCAGCCACCTGGTGTACCCGAAACGTTTAGAAACATGTTCGGCATTTTCTTTCCTGCCACGGCTGGAATCTTTGCCGGAGCTTCGATGTCCGGCGAACTTTCAAATCCATCTCGGTCCATTCCAAAAGGTACTTTATATGGGTTGCTTACTAGTTTTGTTCTTTATTTGTTGGTCATTGTGTCTTTAGGCGCATCCACTCCTCGGGAGTTACTCCACAACGACATCAAAATCATACAGTCCATCAATATCAACGGGATGATCATCATCCTTGGAGAAATATCTACTTCTCTTTTCTCCGTTATCATGGGTGTTGTTGGAGCTGCCTCGATGTTGAATGCCATCGCTGATGATAGGATCATTCCTGGTTTGGGATGCTTTTCTATGTGCAAGAAGCTGAAGTCGGAGAAAAGAAGTGCAGAAATCAAAGGTATCATCTTTACATGGTTCTTGGCGCAGATTTTTCTCTTTGCTGACATCAATCAAATTGCCACTTTCATTACCATGGCATTCTTGATGACTTTCTTGGTCACGAACTTGGCATGTTTCTTGTTGCGAGTGGGATCGGCTCCCAATTTCCGGCCTTCCTTCAAGTACTTCAACTCCAAGACGGCTTTCACGGGAGGCTTAGCATCAATCATAGCCATGTACATCTGCGATGGAGTTTCCGCCACTTCGGTTATTATCTTTTTGGTCAGTCTCATTTTGATGATCCATTACTTGACTCCTCCCTCCAAATTTGGTGACATTTCTCAGCTTCTTATATATCACCAGGTCAGAAAGTATTTGCTCCGGTTAAAGTTGCAGATGAGTGTCAAGTACTGGAGACCACAGATTCTTCTTCTATGTGATGACCCTCAAACATCGTGGAACTTGATTGGGTTTTGCAACCACTTGAAAAAAGGTGGCTTGTACATTCTTGGGCATGTAGTCTTATTGAACGATGGCTCGGCGAAAGGCGATTCTGGAAAACAGTCTTCCGAATTCAATGTGGAATCTTTCAAAGAAGTTAGAAAGCAAAAGAATGCCTGGACGAAGCTCCGCGATATGGCCAAAATCAAGGCCTTTGTGCAGATTGCCATTGGCCCTACCTTACCTTGGGGAGTTCGGAATGTGTTTTTGGGATCCGGTCTCGGTGGAATGAAACCAAATATCACGGTGCTTGGCTTCTTCGACTATCACAAGCACGGAGTGGACTTGTCTCTCATTTCCAACATGAATCAGCTGAAACTACGTCTCCCCACCGATGAGTGCAGAAAAGAAAAAAAGGTTTCAGCCAGCCTGTGGGTTCAAATTGTGGAAGATTTGATTATAATGCAAGCCACGGTGGCTGTTGCAGCCAATTTCCAGGGCATGAAGCTCCCCACCTTCGATGAGTCATGGCTCAAGGAGAAATTCCTGAAGAAATCAAGAAAGGAGAAGCGCTATATTGACTTATACCCTATTCAAATGTCCAGCGTGTGTCTTCTTGAAGACGGCAAGTCGGTGCTCTCTACGAATTTTGATACCTATACATTGATCTTGCAACTCGGTTCCATCCTCTCAACTGTTGATGAATGGAGCAAAAATGGGTATGTTTTGCGTGTGGTGGTGTTCGTGGAGAATGAGATTGAAAAGGAAGAAGAGCACAATCGGTTGGTCAGTCTTTTGGAAAGTTTGAGAATCGACGCTGAGGTCAAAGTTGTATGTTTTGATGATGGTTACTTGACGACGTACAACCTCATGGTCAAGGCATACACTGTGACACCAGAAAACCAACAAGTGTATACAGACATTCTGAAGGTGCTTCAGGATGAGGAATGGTGGCACAATCTTGTGGAAGCTCGGCAAATCTTGAAGCAGATTAAAGACCAGAAGTCTAACAAAACGAACGACAAGCACTCCAAGGCTATTTCCATAGCAGATGATGTTTCAACGCGGCTCAGTGGGCTCACGTTGAATCCCAAGAGTTTTACTGACTCGAACCTTGGAAAATCGCTCCGCAACAACAGAAGGTACACTTTGTCGAATCTACATGAACAGGGCTTGGCTGTTTCACTCAATATGAAGACGCAAGGAGGAGACATGTTTTTTAAACACGACGATGCCTTGGAAAGCAGTGATGAAAGCGATACTGATCGGGATCCCAGCACCACCAACAGCAACGTGCAGTCTTCCCAATCGAGCATAAGGCGAGTCAATGCATGGGTCTCTCCTAGTCTTGATGGAGCATCATCCACGGCAACAGAACGAAGTGAAGTTTTCCAGAAAACCCCAGACAAAATTGGAGCGACTACCTCTTCAAAAACGGCCACGACTCCCTTCAAAGCAAAGCATCTTAATGGCTTGACGAGCAATAAGCCGCTTGCTAGCCGCTCTTCCAAAGTGAATCTTCGCCCGAATTTCCTGGCAGTCAAGATTCCCCAGGCCAAAATCCGGGATGACGAAGATGACAACGAGAACGACGAGGACGTTGACGATAATGGGCTGACAAAACCGTCCATTAGTTTTGTTGCAGACGGAGAAGACGGAGATTCCGAATCCAAATCCAAAGAGAAGCCGAAGCAGCCCGTTTTGGAAGTACGGGACAACATGGGGGAAACCATCCAGTCGGCAGCACCTTCCATTTTGGGAGGGATCCAAGGAAACGTTGATGCATCTCTGGATGAAGAAGAAGTTCCAGACTCGGCAGTGAGTCCCAAAACAAGGTTCCAGGATCCAAATGTGCTACCCCGTTCTGCAGATAAGGATAAGAGAACTACCTACAAGCAGTTGCAAAAGGAACTTGACGAGTTCACCTTCAACGACTTGCCTGCTAAAGGACAACATTTGATTCTCAATGAGTTGATGAAGAAAACATCCAGAAAAGACGAAACGGCGGTGATTTTCTCCACTCTTCCAGCCCCTTTGATAGGCACACATCTTAATGAGGAGGATTCGTTGGATTACGTGAAGGACCTAGCAATCTGGCTCGATGATCTTGCGCCGGTGGTGCTTATGAACTCGCAGACTGTTACAGTGACAACGTCGCTTTAATACAGGATTTTTTGGATATTCGGACCCAATGTTTATTTTGGACTACAACACAGACGAAGTACAGTCTAAAGCAGAATGGGTTCTGAGTCTCCTACTCTTCGAAGTCATACTCGTCGCCGAAGCTCATGCCTGGATTCTGCTTCTCCTTCAAGAACACCTTGACCTTTTTCCAGATCTTGTGCACCTTTTCATTCTTGACCCCCGACATTCTGCCGTCCAACTTGTTGACCAAGTAGCCAAACATATTGGCGGTGCTCTCGTCAAACAACACCCTCAACCAGAGGAACGTCAACATGATCAACAACTGGTAGCCCGAAGTGTACCTAAAAAGCAATGTGCGGACCAATAAATAAAGAATGAGGAAGATCTCATTGAAGGCAATGATGGAGGCCAAGAAGTTCGAGTGGTCGAGCACAAAGTTGACCTTGAAGTGAAGAGCCAATTGCAAGAACGAGACCATGAACGTAGGGATGATTTTGAAGATGGACTTGAATGTGAAGCTCCACACAAGCGACAACACAAGGTACTGGAAGTTGCGCTGCGCCAATAACGTGGAGAACGGAGGCAAGAACCTCAAGCCAAACTTCTTGGACATGCTGGCACCAAGGGCCATTACTGCACCCAAAAGCGACAATCGATAGCTGATGGAGTTGATATAATAGATGTTCTTTAACCACAACACTTGCCAAGTGAAGGTGACGAGTCCAAAAGCAATGGAGAGCGAGTGGCCAGCGAGCCACACATAAAACTTGATTTTGGACGGGCCGGAGTTCTTGGCCACCAACCGTTTCTTGCGGTGTCTGGGCGCCACGGTATCATTGGTGGCCTCGTTTTTGCCTGGACCTTTCTCCTCCTTCATGGAAAGTTCGGGCTGTGACTTGGTCTCGGGCTGATTGCTGGGCTTGGTGGGGGCAGAGTCTGCAGGAACTGGATAAATGTTATCGGTTCTGCGTTGAACATTGGGCACGTGCCCGGAGTTTTCATACCCTGAGGTTTTTGCAGTTTCCTGGCTCATAATTTTGGTTTCTGAACTCGAATTGCTGAATGTATTTTTGTTGATGTGAATTCCAATTTCGGAAGTTCAATTTCGAGAGTTGATCTTGGATTGTCTGAGAGTGAAGTGTGATCAATTTATTATTGATAATTTGGTTGGTCAATTTGAATTGACACAATTATGGAATGACTGAAATTGTCCTGCTTGGTACGGTGAATTACAACAATGACGATCTGTGAAGGGTGTTCAATGGGGATGTACTTGGTTTCGTTGATGTCATAGCCAAGCGAGCGCACCTGCACATATAGGGGCTTGCTACTGTTGCTCAGTGCCGAGTCACGTGCATTGCTCCAACACCTCTCACCAACCACTCACTATTCATCAGTTTTAATTGGTCCGGACTATGAATGAATTCCTGGGATTTCGAACTGCATACACCGTATTCGGTATTGTATCTGCAGTATAATTTGTCAATGATGTGATGGTGTATGGTGTATGGTGTCTCCAACAGGGAGTACCTGCACAGACCAGCCGCGTCTATAACATCAACAAGCAGTGGTTACTCCTACAACCATGTCTAAGGTACTCAGCACGGATTTCGCCCTGCAGCCGGAGCTCAGTGTGCTTGAACGGCAGGTTCTCATACAGTACCAGAGCCTTGCCCTCAAGTTGCACCGGCTCGCAGAGGAGATCCAGAACCTCCACAAAGCAACCCCTTCGGCAGAATTCCAATCGGGACAAGCCACCGAGCTTCTTCAGAATATGCGGGGTTTGGAGCGGAAGGTGGGGTTGGTCCATACGCTTTTCCGGACTGCCGTTTACTCGCTTTTGCTCCAGAACGAAGAGTCCAAAGAAGACGTGCCCAGTGACTTGGAAAAGGCTGATTAAGGGTAGCTTTATGGTTGAATGAGTATATGCAGGGGAATGTCTTTTTCATTATTATCTCCTGAATATCAAAAAAAAAGTTAGAAATTTCGCATTTGGGATCTAGACAATGTGTGGTGATGTTTCTCGTAAGTGCAAGGACCACCAGGAAATCAAAGAGTTGGAAGAATCGATCTATGCATGAAATGAATTGCCTGAACCTATGGAATACATTCAGGGGTGCAGTCAAAAACTCTACATATCAAAGACTGGATAAAAGAGTGGAACAAAAAGAAGGATTAAGGATTGGATCGAAATCTGGGGTCAGAATCCATGGTCTTTACAAATGAAATTTCAGGTTTTAATTGAGCCAGTCCATTCTGGTAATATATGAGGGCCGGGGCAGATTTGGCTGGGCCGTTTCTGGTGAGTTCCAGAATACCAATGAAGCCTCATTGTTCTAAAGTTTCGATGGCTGAAGTCTCAATGTTCTAGAGTTTTGATAGCAGAAGTCTCAATGTTCTAGATTTTCGATGGCTAAAGTCTCAATGATCTGGTGTTTCGATGGCTGAAGTCTCAATGATCTGGTGTTTCGATGGCTGAAGTCTCAATGATCTGGTGTTTCGATGGCTGAAGTCTCAACGATTTGTGAAATTTATGCCAGTTTAGTCTATATCAGCCTCTCTGTATGGTCTCGTTGCACATCCTAACCATGGATTTTGACTATGACATCAGTTATGGATTATGACTATTGGAATACTGGCTGTCCTGCTCATTGAGTGGGTCCCTCCATGTCTCATTATACACTGTTATGTCGAATTTGAGTCCTCATAGATGATGGAATTGCATTTTAAAAAAGCATGGCTTACGATACGGAGAAACATAACTTAAAATAGTTGGAATCGGTATGTGTTCAGTGGTTATTGGGATACATATGAAGGTGCCCAATTAGGGAGGCAGAATTTAGTCTTGAAAGCTTACAAACGAGTGATAAGTTAGCAGTGTTCTACTGCCATTTCAATTATCAATCATTCATGTTGTTAATGTTCCACAAGACTGTAATAGAGTAATTGATCACCAGCTAGAGAGACGGTACAGAGTAGTATATGGAAGTTATCTACTACCCCATATCCATTGACTTAACTATTGCTTCTACACCATAAACATATGACTCGGCTAGTCCAGAAGAGCCTGGTATATGTATTCTATACTAGCCACGCCTATCTCCAGATATGGAAGTGTGTACTGTAGGTCGAGTATCTAGACGTGTCTACAAATCAGTGCATGTTTCGAGTGATCACGTGACTTGTACAAGGCTGAAACTTAACGTAATGACCGGTGATTCAGTTGGAACAATTGGTGAATGCAACTAATCTGACTTTGACTGACTACTCCTGTGAATGATTGCTGGAGTATGGCTTCACCTATGATCTACTACGGCCGGTCGAGAAGGCGATCCCGCTGTCAACTACTTAAGTAAGTACAATACTGTAATGTCCAGTACATTTGGTAGTAGTTTAATATTTCATGTCTGGTAGACAAGAGAGTTATTGGCATAGTATACCTGGTTAATAAATTTCCTTTTCGCTTTCATATGTTGAGTCTTTGGGGTGGGTAGAGTGGGAGTCCCAGTGATGCGACTTCATATTTTTCTCTACGCATGCAACCTGCTCACAAAATGTGTACACTTATACTGGGGCCAAAAATCGGAAACAGAGTCAATTCAAAAATAGACATTGTAAAGGGAAAGCACAGCGCAATTTCTAGACCCTAGTGTTTTTTTTTTTCGTTTAAATACGCCGTGTAGAACTCTTGATGTAGTTATTCATTCCCTGGGGTTACAGTGTTTTTCAAAATTATTGAAACGAGCGCAGCAAAACTATTCAAACTAATGCAGCAAAATTAAACAAACTAATGCAGCAAAATTAAACAAACTAATGCAGCAAAATTAAACAAACTAATGATTCAAAATTAAACAAACTAATGATTCAAAAAGCTTCGTACCCCTCACAGTCTTTCAAACCATGGCGTAATGTTTTACACCAACTTTAATAAAGTTCATGATTCTGAAATGTAAATCTTGAGGATTGCCTCATATGCACTACATTTGGGGTCTTGCCGTACCAGTCAAGGCCAAAACGAACAGAACAGAACTGGAGAGGGTTCGAAACTTTTGAATTCTTGGTTTGAATCGTTTTGTCGCACTGGTTTGAATCATTCTATCTTCTTGGGTCGAAACATTTTGTGGGGCCAGTTTGAAACATTCTGTCGCACTGGTTTGAATAGTTTTCAAAAACACTGTATTGAGTCTGGAATCTGGAACCTGGACTCTAGAATCTATCACCACCACATTAATCCTGCTTGGATTTACCAGTGTTTCTCTGAACACTCATTTTGTGGTGGATGGACTCAGTGCGCAGAATTAAATATAGACAACCATAAATAAGACAAGGTGGATATTGAGATGCAAATAAATATACATTCTCAGTGCCCATAGACTGAGTAGCACCTGAAGATGCGCAGTCTGTGAGGTACAGTGTTCTTCAAAACTATTCAAACCCACACGATAAAAGATTCAAACCACTACAGTGTTTTTCATAACTATTCAAATGAGCGCAGCAAAATGTTCAAACCACACTAGCCAAACTAAACAAACTGATAAGTCAAAA
>NKZA01000106.1:0-57238 GCA_002374405.1 Metschnikowia cubensis
TCTTGTTCAAGAAAGCTGTCTTGACCTCTGGATCCAACGAATCAATGTAACTCTGGGAAGTGGTCTCGGTTTCAGTCATTTTTCCCTTTCTCAATCGGTAAGAATAATTTGACTCTTAATCTGTTAGTTTTCAGACCTGGATTTTATTGAGTACAGTCTAGATCTATTCAGTCTTATTCACAATTGTCCCGTGGGAACTCCTGAGTCTTCGAGCGAGGCGAGGGTCCCTCATTATATAGTCCACTATACGAGTTCTCGTATATCGGCGAGACCTTTCCGATTGGTCGTCACGCAATGGTCTCCGTCCACATGTAGTATGGTGGTTATGCAGTCTACCAGTCGTGCATGTCTAGGAACCCTCACATGTCAACACTACTACTACAACTACACTACTACTACTACTACTACTACTACTCTACTGACTACTTCTACTATTCTACTACTATTACTACTACTTTTCTACTACTACTACTACTACTATTCTACTACTACTAACTATTGACTACTGACTGACTGCTCTACTGACGACCACTACAGTTGAAAAATAAACCAGCGCCACAAAATGGTTCAAAGTAGCCCGACAAAAAGTCTCGAACCAAGAAGGTAGCATGATTCAAACCAGTGAGACAAAACGAGTCAAACCAATAATTCAAACGGTTCGACCCTCTCCAGTTCATTTCCGTCCGTCTTACCCTTGATGAATACTGAAAGACTCCAAGTGTCTCCGAAATGTACCGCATATAAAGCATCCTCCAGATTCAACATTTCACCACACTGAATTTATTAAAGTTGGTGTGTTACCATTGGCTTGAAAGAGTGTGCAGAAGTAGGAAACTGTCGCGCTGGTTTGAATTATTTAAACACTGCATTGGTTTCTTTAATGTGCTAGTTTGGTTTGAATTATTTGAACACTGCATTGGTTTCTTTAATGTGCTAGTTTGGTTTGAATTATTTTGAAAAAGATAGTACTAGTACTACTGTACTACTACTCTACTACTACTCTACTACTACTACTCTACTAGTACTACTCTACTACTACTACTCTACTAGTACTACTCTACTACTACTACTCTACTAGTACTACTCTACTAGTACTACTCTACTAGTACAGTGTTTTGAAAACTAATTAGACCAGCACCACAGCTTCAAACTGGCCCGACAAAATGTTTCGAACCAAGAAGATAGAATGGTTCAAACCAGTGCGACAAAACATGTCGAACCCCCTCCACTTCAGTTCCGTCCGTTCTAGCACTTCTCTGGTACTGTAAGACTTCCAAATGTCTCCCAAATGTAGTGCATATGAGGCAATTGTCAAGATCTACATTTCAGAATATTGAATTCTAATGAAAGTTGTGTAAAACATTACCATTTGGTTTGAAGACTGCGAAGGGTTACGAAACTTTTTGAATGATTGGTTTTAATATTGCTGTGGTTTGAATAGTTTTGAAAAACACTGTACTACTAATACTAGTACTGACTAGTAATACTAGTACTGACTAGTAGTACTGACTACTAGAACTGACTAGTAATACTAGTACTGACTACTAGTACTGACTACTAATACTAGTACTGGCTACTAATACTAGTACTGGCTACTAATACTACCTTTTTCCCAGTATCTCCTCCAACGCTTGATGTAAATCCAACACTACGTCATAACAGATTCATCATTCAAAGACATCCACTTGAGCATTCAAGGGTCACTCTTTGGAGCACACGAGAAATTGGCATTTGTAAGCGACTCCACTCCTCTTGATTAGACAGTTGGTTATTTTTGTATTTATATTTATACTTGTATATATTTATATTTATATTTGTATTTATACTTGTATATATTTGTATTTTATTTATATTTGTATGTATACTTGTATATATTTCTATTTATATGTATATTTATATTTATATTTATATTTATATTTTATTTATATTTATATATATTTGTATTTGTATTTATATTTATATTTTATTTATATTTATATATATTTGTATTTGTATTTATATTTATATTTATATTTATATTTATATTTATATTTATATTTATATTCTATTCATAGTTCTATATATGCATGCTTTTTGAAAGCTTTTGGCATGACTCGCCCAACCTCTTGGCAATCAAAACCTGGCCAAGGCATCGTTGATCTTGTGGGAACCAGTGTGGTTCAAATCCTGTCCAACCAGATCTGAGCACCTCCTGCATGTCCGGTCAATCTGTCAGCCTTATGGAAACTGGAAGGTCTTCCAATGTACGACTATAAGCTCTTGAACTCCTTCCAGAAGTCGGGGTCAGAAACAGCACCCTCAAAGCCCTTCTCCAACTCTGCCAAACATGTATGCATGGCCTCTGGGACATACTGGCCACCAAAATCTCCGAAAAGAGGGTTGAATTTGTGGGCCTCTTCGTGCACAGCATTGATTTCACGTGGGGTGTTGGGTTGAACGTATGGAGAATTCGCTATGGCCAAATGTTGTGGACATGACTCACCAGATTGGCACTACACTGTCTAGTGAGATAGATATTTATTCATTTATTCATTTATTCATTTATTCATTTATTCATTTATTCATTTATTCATTTATTCATTTATTCATTTATTCATTTATTCATTTACAAATGCCTGTAGAATATTGTTTGAGTAGATTTTACTTTTTTGGAAGACCCATTTTGGATTCCTTTACTCTATGGAATCATTTACTCTATGAAATCCTTTAATCTATGGAATCCTTTACTCTATGAAACCCTCTACTCTATGAAACCCTCTACTCTATGAAACCCTCTACTAGAATCCATTTAGCCATTTCGGAAATCCGTTCCCCTAATTTCATTCCCTAGTATCCTCCCTGCTACTGCATTTATAAGCAGGTCGTGCGCCGCCCAAATCACCCATTATGCGAAAATCTCACCCATGTCTTCCCTACGCCCCTACTATGCACAGACTTGGAACGGCCTCCCTCGGGTCCATGATACGGGGTGTTAGAAGAGGTCACGTGGGCGGGACGTCTCTGGCCGTGTCTCTTTATATTGGCGCCCTCGGGTCCCCCACTCCCGGCGCCAGCATGGCACCCACCAGAACCGGAACTAACTGGACCGGATCTCTCGCTGCTATTGCCAGGTATCTCACCACCAGAACCAGCACCCTCGGAACCCATGGCCGGGGATCCCATGGCCCCGCATCGGCCATCAGGTCCGGCTCCGTTGCCAGATCCGGCTCCATTTCCAGTCCCCTCCAAAACCCGTACATCTCTGCCCCGCGGGCCGTCCGGGCCCTCTCATCGACTCCGCCGCTCCTGCACAACCACATCCATAAGCCCAAAGACGGTGAGGAGCTCCACGTGACCTTCATTTCCAAAGACGGCCTGCAGCAGACGTTCGAGGTGGCCGAGGGCGACAATATCTTGGACATTGCCCAATCATATAATTTGGATATGGAGGGTGCATGTGGCGGGTCGTGCGCGTGCCTGACGTGTCACGTGATCGTGGATCCCGAGTTCTATGACGAGATCCCGGAGCCTGACGACGACGAAAACGATATGTTAGACCTTGCTTTTGGACTCACAGAGACCTCGCGCTTGGGCTGCCAGATCAAAATGTCTAAGGCCTTGGATGGCATCCGCATAGCTCTCCCGGCCATGACCCGGAACTTGCAGTCACGTGACTTCAACTAAGCGGTCAAGCCTTGTACATACCCAATAGAGCATGTAGATAAGCAGGGTTGTGTGTGCAGCTTTGTGTGTATTTATCAATAGATGTATGTCTGCGAGTGTGTTTGTTTAGTTGCTTGTTGGAGGTATGGTGTTTTGGCTGGCGCACAACCGCTACTATGGCCACAAGACAAGTAGTATGATATGCAGACGGACTGCATGTCTAGGAGACCTGCATACAGATGACTGAAAGGACAAGAACTTCAACCACCATAATTTCAGATGAGCCTAGACTCGGTTTGCCGTGGGACCACCAAGAAAGAGGGACTCCAGGAATATCATGAAGTCTTGTCAACCTGCATCCACAGGGAAGCCTCAAGAAACTAGATACACCCCAGGCAGTGTTCCACATATTGAGGCATTTGAGCCCACGTTCCATGGTCCTTAAAAGAGCCATAAATTCAAGACCACCACAATCCTTAAAAATTTCGGCCTTACAGTTTTTTTCTGTTTTTTCTTGCTTTGCTGCGTGCCATCTCCGACTAAAATGTAACTCACAATATTCCACTAGAGAGTCCCTTAGGGTAGTCACACGCGAATGGACAGGGTAAACCGAGTAGCTGGCGCAATGAGAATGTAGGAAAACGTAGATATCAAAATTGATGATTCCCAAATCAGAGCTCCAAGGAGAAGGAGGCCAAGGCTTTCGGAGCCGATGGCTTCGTTGCCACCAATGAAGACGAGGAGTGGACCAGCAAATTCCAGGACAAGTTCGATTTCATCTTGAACTGTGCCTCCAACGTGGACAGATTCGTGTTGGACCAATACTTGGCTGTGTTGAAGGTGAACAGTAGATTCTGCAGTGTTGGTGTACCACCTGTGGGCGAGAAGTTCGAGGTGACTCCATTCACCTTTATTAAGAGTGCTTCCTCTTTGGAGCCTCCCTCTTGGGCTCCAAGGTCGATCACCAAGTTCGAATTTGTCACTCCTATTGAATGTTTCAGCAAACTTATCAGCCAAAGTTAACAGGATAATGGTTCATCAAAGTTGTTCATCAAAGTTGTTCAAAATTGTTCATCAAAGTTGTTCAAAGTTGTTCAAAGTTGTTCAAAGTTGTTCAAAGTTGTTCAAAGTTGTTCAAATTGTTCAGCACAATACAGTCTTATCCATAGCATAATCCATATCCATCAGCCTGTTCATCCATCATAGGTATGAAGCCTTTCTGATACGAACAATCAAAATTCCATGAGGCCTTCTACCCACCAATCTACCTTCTTGCACGAAGTACAGGATACCATGCGGCAATCTAGAACAATGTCAGCTATTGTTCTGGTGAAAAGCGTTTCCGTAGTCTCTTCTCTTGAAAACACCAAAAAAGCAGCTCAGTTTCCTCCTTGGGAAACCATCGGCCAACGAACAGATTGAGTACCTGGCGCAACAAGAATCGAACCCCAATCTATAACTGCAACATCATAATATTCTTGAATACAATACCTAGAGTTATGTCTGGTTGAAGGTTTCCCCATATGAGAATCCGGATGATCATAGAGCTGACCTGTGAATACCGGGATATTAGAACAAGGCAGTTCAAAGCCATGTCACAAGTTAAGGTGAATGGGTGAGTCCAATTCACGGGTGGTACTGACTTAGATGAGTCATTGGCCGTCGTAGGCCGGAGAGATGACTCTATGGACTTTTTCATGAAGGTCTGATAGTACTAGACTTTTATGTTCTGCAATAAAAGGCACCATTCAGTGGCAGAGTCAGTGGCAGAGTCAGTGGTAGAGTCAGAGTCAGATCCAGTGGCAGATCCAGTTGTAGAGTCAGTTGTAGAGTCAGTGGCAGATTCAGTGGCACAGTCAGTGGCATATTCAGTGGTAGAGTCAGTGGCGGATCAGTGGCAGATCCAGAGGCAGATCCAGAGTCAGATCCAGAGTCAGATCCAGAGGCAGATCCAGAGGCAGAGGCAGTGGCAGATCCAGAGGCAGCCTCAGATATATCTCCAAGGTTTATCCAAAAAACGAACGCATACTAAACCCCTGTATTTGATAAATCTGTTTGGCTAAAAGTGGCTGCGACTTGCCTGCTTTATATAGTGGGCAGTTTCGCGGGTTTGTTTGTTTATACCTGCATGTATAACCCCCAAACATGCGAAGCGTCTCAGGCCTGAAACATGTGTGAAGCAGACCCACATCCATGCAAGCAGGAAGCAGCCTTTTAAAAAAACACTAATATCTGAGACACCCCAAATTCGAAACACTCTAAACCCAGATAATCCCAAACCTGAAACACCCCAAACCTGAAACACATCCAAACCTAAAACATACCTGAAACACTACCAAAACACTCCACCAGAACACCACATACAAACAGTCTTCAACACACTTGAAATACACATTAACCTGAAACAAACCTGAAACACATAGGCCCCTCAAAAGCATGACTGAAACAAGCCGCCGACGCGTGCTTAGCGAAATCGCCTCCCCTAAAAACAACCCCCGCTCCCCCAAACGCCGCCGCAACTCGCTTGGTTTTCTGATGGTCAAGATCGTCACTTCTCCCAAACCATCCAAAATGAACCACCGCGGCTCTTTCATTCCCGTTTTGAAACCCGATCTGGACAAACAACGCAGCCTTAGTCAAAGGTTGAGTTTTGAGGCTTTGGAGAAACCACGGGGTCTTAGTCAGAGACTAAGTTTCGAGACCTCGGACCTCAGATCCGGTGTGCATGGTTCCTCTTCTTACATTTCCAACGATACAGAAAACCATTTGGACGAGTCGCCGTACGTTGAGTCGAAATCTCCAGGTTCTGGACGTAATACCCCTGAAATCCCGGCGCCGTGGGCGCAAATCCCCGCTTCAAACGCTGACAAGTATAAACGGCTCTTGTCCATCAATAACAACCTCAACCTCAAGACCCGAATCACAAGTAGTGATGGTGGAAATACCAAATATGGCCAGATGGCGCCGAAAGTCGGCGTCCATGAAAACGAGAGTGCATATACCGATGAATTGGTGAGGGAGAATGAAAAGCTAGATGTGGAGATTGCCCAGGCCGAAGTGGCTTTGGCTCTGGTGGAAGAAGAAACGGTGCAGTTCAGGCTCCTATATAAGGCCTTGAAGACTGAGGTCAGGGAGCTTGAAAAGACCATCCTGGAGTCTGAAGGAAGGTTTGAATTTCTCCTGAACCAAATCACCAAGAAGGTGGAACGAGAGGAACATGAAATCAACCAGAAACTCCAGAAAATCAGACTGGAAAAAGATGAGTTTTTGCGAGATTCCAGGTTCGAGGTGGAAAACGAGGTCAAGGCTAAGCTTGAAAATGACGATACTGAGGTCTTAGAGGCCCGCCAAACCATGCAGGCTGAGTTGGAGGCTGTTCGGGCGCAACTAGATGCCTTTTTGGGCGAAAAAGCTCTGCAAATCGCTTTGGAGAGGCAAAATAACGAGAAAGAGATCCAGAGATTGTCGAATTTGGCGAAAAACGATACTGCTCTTGAGAAAAAACGAGCTGAATTGGCTCTTCTTCGGGAAAAACTTGATACTCAAGCAGCAGAGGTGGCCAAAATGCAGGCATCTCAAGAATCCGTGGACCGAGAAATCCAGAAGGCTGAAAAAGCCGTTTCCGAGACTCTAAAACAGTCCCAGGACTGTGATGCTCAAGAACTAACGTTTCGGGCACGGATTTCCAGTGGAGGCCGCAATTTGGAGGAACTTTTGGCCTTGCTGCGGTCTCTGGAAGCCCGGTATCGGCAAGCCGAGGCGGAATTCGATACTGAAAACGAAAAGCACCAGAAATACCTTTGCAATCGGCGTCTGCTTGAGTTTCTGATTATGTCTTACAAGCAAAAGTACGACATTATGGTGATTCCCGAGCGTCTTTTGAGTGTTTTCAGTGTTCTGGACTACTGCACAGTGACTATGGGCCAGACAAGGCGAGATTTCTCTAAGGTGGTGATTGTGGGCACTGAGAACCCGCTCCTGGTGAGTGAAACGGAGGTTTTCAACGAGTATGAATTGTTGATCAGCGAAAGGGCCCAGATTTCCAAGACCAAGTCAGTTTTTTTCCGGTTTTTGGGGCACCCACCGGACCTTAGAGCCATTTTCAAAAGTTTAAAGCGAGAAAACGGTGACATCTACTTCCAAAGTGTGGGCATAAAAGATGGAGTCCTTAAGGATTTTCTCAGCGAGAAAGCGGTTGAATTGGAGGAAGGACAAACCAAGGTGGTCAGTGCACAAAAGCGGCTTGCAAGTACAGAAGATTGGGAACATGTTTCGAACCTGTCCCAGGTGTCGGTCCATATCTTCACTAGTGCAAATCAAGATACAGTTTACGTGGCGCTGATTCCCGAAATCGAACAAGATATTGGTCTGCAACTCATGGAGGCCTTACGTGCAGTCATCAAGGACAGCACAATCGTGAATGTGTGTGATATCAGAGACTCCGAAGGAGACGAGTGCAGTTTCCAGAATGCATGTTTGTTCTGTGACCAGGTACAGAATAGTGGATGATCATTACAGGAGTGTATGTTTGGGCATGGGCTGAGCAGATTCAAATTGGCCACATTCTTATCCATGTATTAGGTGCATGTATTTGGTGCATGTATCGGTCCATCACCTTGGTTATTCTAGACCAAAAAGGAAACACAGCCGTGAAGAAATGACATAGACAGGTGACACAGATGAGATAAAGTCTTCGACGCACATCATGATTACGGAGCAAACAAGCAGAATGACAAAATGACCTGATAATGTTCGGGGCCATAGACACATTGTCGTTCATACATGATCACAGACGACGATCACAGAAACTCATGATAATGACCCTATGCAGTCAGTGAAATATCCAGTCAGTGACCCTGTCCAATCAGTGACCCTATCCAGTTAGTATCCCTATCCAGTCAGTGAAATATCCAGTCAGTGAAATATCCAGTCAGTGAAATATCCAGTCAGTGAAATATCCAGTCAGTGAAATATCCAGTCAGTGAAATATCCAGTCAGTGAAATATCCAGTTAGTGATTTAGCCAGTGTCCCTATCCAGTCAGTGATTTATCCAGTCAGTGTCAACAACCATGACCACTCTGGCATATTCATACATACTGGCCATACACAAGAAATGACCCGAGAATGCTGAGTACACTGTGAACATAAATATGACAGTGAGCATCTCGTCTAATGGACCATCTATCCATTGGCATCCGGTGAGCATCGGCAAAGTTGAAGCATTGGTCATAGCAATCAGTATGACACAGATACATATAATGTCCCCAGACATTGAATAGTCATGGCCATGAAGTGCACCGCAGACGTACAACATAGACATGAACTTAGACAGCAGAATTCTCCACGACATGTGTTCACCAGAAGTACCCCAAGTATTCATATTGAGACTGACTGTTAGATAGTGGCCCTAGACGTGAACCACTATCCTCGTACTTCTCGGAACTTTAAAAGGGCATAAGTACTGCAAATAAGAGGTGAAACCACGGCCAGGAATTCACTCAGCAAACAGGTCAACACTTTGGTGACTAATCACGCTATTTAAAAATGATATGCATCTTGGCAAATTGTTTGTGTCAGGCTCTGTTCATCACCCTTTTTTGTTGAGCACTCAGAAGCTGAATGTCTACTAGACAGTAGGTGTCAGATTGTTGTATGCACAGGGTTATCTTTTTCCGTGTTCCAACAGGCATTCACCATCACATGGAAAGAAAAATCATGTCATTCGACTTACTCAACAACCACAGGTTGAAATTCAACTTACAAGACCTTTGCCATTATGGAAAATTGATCCAGACTAGTCTTCGCAGGCTTTTCCAATTATGGTTTTTTGTTTTTGGTACTGGAATCCAGAAGGTGCCTTACATACAGCGTTCCACAATTACTTACATATGGAAGTTGTGTATGGAATTATATGTGTTGGATGTGTTGTTTGTTGGGGCAGAGGTGTACGGATACGGTTGCAAGTCAATGATTTCCGGGTTTATTTTCCCTGTTCCAATAAGCTTTCACCAGACATGAATTTTGCCAGACATGAATTTCACCAGACATGGATTTCACCAGACATGAATCTCACCAGACATGAATCTCACCAGACATGGATTTCACCAGACATGAATTTCACCAGACATGAATTCCACCAGACATGAACTTCACCAGACATGAATTCCACCATAGCCAAGCCACAGTCAAACAGATTCGCTAGCTCAATCGATGGCAGTTGAAATACATTTTCAGACTCCAGACTGATACATGGTGCAGATAAAAATAAAAGAAAAGTCTATTGCAAAGGAAGCCAAATCAATGGTTTAGCACATCCAGGATTCATAGTACGCCAGTCTGAAAAAGAAGTATTGAACCCCAATGTTGAGGGGCCAGAAATATAAAAACAGGAATAGAGAGAATCGTAAGGGAGACATGATGTGTAAATAGCGTTAAAGAGATGCTATAAAATGTATACATGATAGAATGGATTCTGATAAAAACCAAAGAGTGTAATTTAATGGTGGAACCAAAAGGTATATGCAGGAATATATATGAGTTTTACTATTGTTAGGATTATGGGTATGTGAGTTTTACTATTGTTAGGATTATGGATATATGTGAGTTTTACTATTGTTAGGATTATGGGTATGTGAGTTTTACTATTGTTAGGATTATGGATATATGTGAGAATCGGTGCATAGATGAAATAGCAAGATGGAGAAAGAATGAAGAGTTGCGTAGCCATTGGCTGGCACAAGTGTGTTACCAGGAGTTGTGACTGTATGTGATACTGGCACGAAGAGAGGACTGTTGGTTGACTCCCGAGATTACGATTTACTAGGGGATCCATTTCGACTGTGTACCAGACCAGGCCAGGCCAGGCTATAGAATAGACCAGACCATGGAACAGACCAGTCCAGTCCAGTCCATATCATAAACCATACCATAGACCATACCATAGACCATATACCAGACTAGACCATATACCAGAACAGACCACAGAACAGACCAGACCAGACCATATACCAGACTAGACCATAGCATAAACCATAAAACAGGCCAGACTATGACACAGGCCAGACTATGACACAGGCCAGACCATAACACAGACCAGACGATAGACAATAGACCATAGACCAGACCAGACCATAAACCGTAGCATAAACCATACACCAGGCTCGGCCATAGAACAGATCATAGACCAGACCAGATTATAGACCAGACCACACCAGATCAGATCATAGGCTATAGAACAGACTAGACTAGAGAACAGACCAGACCATATAACAGAACAGACCATATAACAGACCAGACCATATAACAGACCAGACCATATAACAGACCAGACCAGACCAGCCCATAAAACAGGCCATAGGCCATAGAACAGACTATAGCATAAACCATACCATAGACCATAGCACAGCATAGCATAAGCCATAGCATAAGCCAGACCATAGCATAAACCAGACAAGACCAGATCAGACCATACCATAGACGAGACCATACCATAGACCCGACTATAGAACAGACCATACCAGACCATAGCATAAACCATAGACCAGACTAGACTAGAGAACAGACCAGGCCATATACCAGATCAGACCAGACCATAGACTAGACCATAAACCAGACCAGAGACCAAACTATAGCATAGACCAGATCATAGAACAGACCATAGCATAAAACAAACCAGACCAGATCAGACGATAGGCCATAAAACAGGCCATAAAACAGGTCACAGACTAGACCATACCAGACCAGACTATAGAACAGGCCATACCAGACGAGGCCAGACGAGGCCAGAACAGAGCATAGGCCATAGAACAGACTAGACTATAGAATAGACCAGACCAACCAGCCCATATCATAAACCATAGCATAAACCATAGCATAGACCATAGTCCATAGGCCAGACAATACACCAGATTCGACCATAGACCATAGTATAAACCATACCATAGACCAGACTATAGAAAAGACCATACCAGTCCAGTCCATAGAACAGACCAGACCAGTCCATAGCCCAGTCCAGTCCAGACTATAGACCAGAGACCAGAGACCAGACGATAAACCAGACTATAGAATAAACCAAACCATGGAACAGACCATAGGCCATGGAACAGACCAGAACAGATCAGACCAGACCAGAACAGATCAGACCAGACCATACACCAGACCAAACCATAGCATAAACCATAAGCCATAGCCGAGGCTAGACTATAGAACAAACTATAAATTAGACCAGACCAGACCATACACCACACCAGACCAGACCATAAAGCATAGCATAAAGCATACCATAGACCAGACCATGGAACAGACCAGTCCAGACGAGACAATACCAGTCCAGACCAGACGAGGCCATACCAAACCAAACCAGACTAGACCAGGCCAGGTGAGGCCAGACAAAACCAGACCATAGAACAGACTATAGGCCATAGAACAGACCAGACCATAGATCATAGCAAAGACCAGAACAAAGCATAGCATACCATTGACCATAGCATAAACCATAAGCCATATCCCAGGCTAGACCATAGAACAGACCATAGAACAGACCATAGTCCATAGACCAGACTAGACCAGACCAGGCCCGACCAGACCATAGAACAGATCAGACCAGACCATAGAACAGACTAGACCATAGCATAAACCATAAATCAGACTAGGCCATAGCCCAGACCAGTCCAGACCAGTCCAGCCCAGTCCAGCCCAGTCCAGTCTAGTCCAGTCCAGTCCAGCCCAGAGACGGTGGGAGAAGGCTTTATATATGTCCACGCGCATACGCCCTCCCGATTTGCAGCCATTTAATCCCGCACTTTCCACTATATAAAGAGCTCCCCGCTCGCGATATTTTTACTGCACTTTTAAGCCCACACTACTTTTATAGTCCTAGCATTGAATTCAACGGATTTATTCGATTTACGTCTTTTAATCGATTCACCCGATTCAACGAAATCGTTTGGCCGTCAAGTTGTGGTGGAGAATCGTCTTCTGGTCCGGCACATAGTGGTTCGTCAGTTTCTTCATACGTGAATTGGTGCTTGAATAGACAGACAGAATCATGGACCAGAGCCATGGACTAACCATACGACCATGGCCATTCACATTTTTCCATACCACCGAGAGGAACTGTTCATGTTATAACGTTCAGTACAAAGATGTTCGGGTAATGCAGTGAAGTGAGGTTTATATAAGTATCAAAATCGGGAGCACACATTGCTCATTGCATCAGGTAAGGGTTTCCTAATACCTCCATTAGATCCACCTCCATTAGATCTGCCTCCATTAGATCCGCCTCAATTAGATCCGCCTCAATTAGATCCGCCTCCATTAGATCCGCCTCCATTAGATCCACCTCCATGGTGGATCTGCCAGTGACCATAAGCAGGCACAAGTACCCACCAGGAGTGTTCAGAAGTGTCAAGTACTTCCCGAAACCACTCTCCCGAAACCACTCTCCAAGAGGCCAATGAAAAGTGCTCAAAACCAAAACTTATACCATGACCAGCCCATACTTGGTAGACTACAGCTCCAACCACCCACCAACTCAGCAACCAGTTTAAGACCACCGAAACCCAGGAAGCCACACCTATGAACAAACATGCCACCACTGTCATAAGATGGTGTCCTGATTTGTGGCCCCAAAAACCCATAACATCAAAGCAGACATCAAAGGCCCTTTTGGTGCTAATGACCAACGGCTCACCAAACTTGTTGGTGTTTTTTTTCTGCAGATCCAGAGGCTTCTTCCACGTTACCGGTGGCATTGAATTTGCTTGAAACTCTCAAACAACAACGGTACAACCACCTTTGGGAGGACCCTTTTTCAACTCCACCAGGGCCCTTCTCTCTCTTCATCGAACTCAGAAAGCTCCGGATGCTTCCGAATACTAACCAGAAGTCCACGAGAAGTCCACCAAGGCTGTGGATGAAGTCAAGAGCCATCCTTTGAAGTCCAGCTCTACATACAGTGCCGACCCAGGCTCCACCACCACTACGTCCCAAGCCTTCACTGATACTTGGTGCTAGTTTAATATCAGCTTTATTATGTTGATCAGTACTTTTCTGGGACGAGCTGTAAGCCAGCAGCTCATAATTGTGGATTGGTATATTAGCAGCTCATAATTGTGGATTGGCATATTAGCAATGAGTAGTATTTGAAACATTACTCTGAATGTTCTAAACGTTCTATTGCTTAATTACAACTTATACTATTGTTTTATTCAGATCACCTATCATAAGATCATATCATAGGGACCATGCCAAATCGTTCAGTGACTTGCTCACATTATGCACTGATCAAATCATGAAGAACCCATTTGAGCTCATCTGCAGACCCCACGGATTCATTCTTCTCCCTCTCACTCTCCTCCATTTCCGGCAACTCCGGGTCGTGTTCATCATCGTTTCGAAGAAGCACACTAGACAAGCGCATCTTGGGCCCACAAGGCTCTATCATATGCGGAAACATCTCGAAGGTATTGTACAAATCCTCCACGCTTAGCACCACGTCCAGATTGGGCATGCGGCGATCGTCATGGTGTTGCGATGCATTGGATTTCATGTTCCCATTAAGGAATCCGGCCTGGAGAAACGAGTTGCTGGCATACTTTTTTTCTCGGTAGCGAACAATATCGATGGCCAGCTCCAAGATGTTTTTGAGGTGTGCCTCCAACCCAAGCGAAATGATTTCGAGTGTTTTCAGACTTAGACCTCCCACGAGTCCATGTTCTCTCATGGTCATCACCACACGGCGCAGAAGCGTATCCAAATCGGGCAATTCATAGCTAGTGGACGCCACAGGCGTGTTGATACCATTCACCACGTCCTGCTGCCACGTGACCAAGTTGTTGACCTGGAGTTGTTGTTGTTCCTTGTCCAGAATCATGGGGATTTTGGGTAAAAGAGCCTGCCGGGTGAGGGTAATGAACGCCGAAAGCTTGTTTTTTTTGCCAGCTTCCTTGGTAATCAGCCGGATCCGTCTTCTCTCCTTTAAGGGCAAGCCCATGATGTTGGACTTGAATTTTTCATACTGCGAGCTCTTGACATTGTTTTTTGCGCCGGATTTCAGCCCACTTTTGCTCCAGAACATGGCGATTTCGCTCAGAAACTCGCCGCCGTCGCCCAGAACCGCCAGGTTGGCCAAGTTTAGTAGGAGGAGTTTGTTGTGGTACTTGACGAGCTCTTTGGTGTGGAGAAGCGGCATGATGGTCTTGACCAACTCCGGCCGCGAGAGCTTGCCCACGAGGAAAAGCGTAAGTGACTCATGGTACTTTTCCCATTCACTTCCGAGTTCGCTCTGGAACTCACGGATCACTTTCTCTAGCTGTGCCCTTTTGTTCAGGTGCAAGAGCGGCAGAGACATGTTGTGGACTGTTGTTTTTCTGACCTGGGCCTGTGTAAAAGTTGATGTGGGCTTGAGCTCTGTACTCTCTCCGGCTCACTATGGTGACGGAACAGACTATTTTTGACAGGTTTGGGCAGATGATCAGGGTCTGGTTTAATGTGGTGGTATGGCGTGTGGTGGCGTGTGGTGACGTGATGCAGTGGTACAGTCCAGTGGTGGTGTGATGAAGTATTCCAGTGGTGGTGTGATGATGTATTCCAGTGATGGTGTGGGTTGGTGGTGGTTGGAACTATTTCCTATTTGGGAACGTGGTCTATTGGTGCAATTGGTGGAGGGCTGGTGCCTGGTTGTTTGGTGTGCTTGCGCAGGCTGATGTTGAGGTTGTGTACACGAGGGGCAGTACATGCAGGTGCACGGAAAGAGATGATATTGACAGTCTACTTGCACCACTACCCACCCTAAAAATGTGCCATAAAAAGTCGTACATCAGTCTTGGTGTAGAGTGCTTTCGACTTGCATCGGTAAACGCCGTATCTCCGTTTTGTTGTCACAGTCCGAAACGCATGCGGTGAGCCGTATACGCTACATCCATAAACCCGTACATCCATAGACCCGTACATCCATAGACCCGTACATCCATATCCTTTAAATCCATACCCTTTAAATCCATACCCTTTAAATCCCTGTCATGTACTATGGAGATAAAAAACGAAAGATAGAAAAAAGGGTATATGATAAGATACAAGTGGATAGAAAATATAGAGGCAGGTTTTAGGTAGTGATACGTCCTCGATGGTCTGTGGTATTTATCGTTTGAAATGGTAAAATGGTAGGAAATGGTAAAATGGTAGGAAATGTGAAAATGGAAGGAAATGTGAAAATGCAAGGAAATGTGAAAATGCAAGGAAATGTGAAAATGATATTCAAAATGCAATGGTTTGTAGAAACCAGTAGAAACCAATAGAAATCAATGGTTTGGAAAAAAGGTCAAGTTTCAACGGCACCCTTTAACTTCCAGTCTTGCAATGATTCTTAAAGTCCTTCAATGATTAATGGACATTCAGAATCATCTCAAAAGTACAATTGTTCAAAACAGCAGACATGGACCTGAAAGTCAACCAAATTGGACCAAAAGGATGACAAAAAATAGAGCAGAAACCTCGTGGCAGTGTCATCACAGAAGCTGATCATAGCTGTGAGTACCACACCAGACCTCAATAGTACTGGGTCTCACACTCAGTTGATAAATCCATCCTCATAATAACCGGCAACTCACCTGTTATAAGATATACTCATCCAATCAAAAACTCGGGCCCATAGTCTATGACTCATATCAGAGACATTCTCTCTTGTTGCTGCCCCAATCCGATCCCTGCAAACTATCTGATTGCTTTACACTTTGATTCCACTGTAGCTTCATCAAAAGGGCAATCTTCTGTCTGACAGAGTGAGCTGAGCACCGTGATCTCGAAATACACATATGGTGATGACATCCTTTGGAGGAACACTTTGAAATAACGTGAAATCTTTCATGAACGTACCGCTCTCTGTGTGTTGATCACTTACCATCAATCACTGGCTGTGACCAACTTGGTATTCTTTTCGTTAATTTTCTGAAGCTTCCGAGTCAAATCTTTGAAGCAATATCTTCAGCCACTTTCTTCCAAATCGGCACTAAATGAGATGCGCCACGAGTCCTCTGCTATAGACCCCGAATATTTTGTTTCTGTTATTTTTGACTCAGCTTGCCTTCATTCAGTTTCAGTTTGATGTCTGTGCTCTGTTCACTTTCAGTTTGATGTCTGTGGTCTGTTCACTTTCACTTTGATGTCTGTGGTCTGTTCACTTTCACTTTGATGTCTGTGGTCTGTTCACTTTCAGTTTCATGTCTGTTCTCCGTTCACTTCCCCTTTGATGCCTGTGCTCCGTTCACTTTCAATAGTGGCCTCCACAACCAACTCCGGCTCACTAGATTCCCGCGCTTCATTCACCACAAACACCAAAGACCCCAAAACAGCCAAGGCCGCTAAACCTACGCCGAAATAAATGGCACTCCGGTAACTTCTGAGCGTATCGTTGGTCCGCTCTAAAACCTGTGTTTCCACCGTGCTGCTTATAGCCAAGAATAGAGAGACCGAGTAGTTCAACACAGTATTGACCAAGGACCCGGCCATGCCCTGGTGCTCTTTCGGAAGGAAATCTGAGAGAATGATGGAGGCAGAGGGGAACGAGCAGTCCATACCCCACGCTAGCAAAAACATCTGGCCAAACGTGACCCTCCACCAGGTCTGGTGCACGGGAGCAAGCGCAAGAAGCAAGTCGCCCATCATGAACCCCACCATGGAGAAAGAAATGATGTAAGGTGCCGTTTTCTTCGACATGCAGAACCCCACGAGCATGGCGGCCACCACACCCAAAATAAGCAATGGAATGTAGCTTATTCCTGTTACTAGTGCACTCTGGCCGCGGAGATTCATCATGAAGCTCCAGTAGTAATACTGCCATATTCCAAACAGCCCCCAACCGAAGGAAATGCAAAAGAGCACAAGCCCGATTTGCACAGTAAATATACTGCGGGGCAAAAGTGGATGTTGAGCCATGAACATTTCGTAGTAAAAGAACATGGCGATCAATAGCACACTCACGGGCAAAAGCGCAAGAATATAAGCACTGGTCCAGCCGGCCACAGGCGCCTGATTCCACACGAAATTGAACAAAATAAGACCCAGAATACCCAAGACGACTCCGCCAAGATCCATTCGAGCGGCAATTTCGTTTCGGCGAAACTGCTGGTGCTTGAAATCGCCCGGAATGGCAAAGTACCCAAGGACGCCGAGGATTATGCAGGCAATTGCCTGGAGCCAGAAGCACCATGGCCACCACAGTTTCTCGGCAACCAAAGCAGCCATAATTGCACCCACAGTAGCACCAACAGGAGCGGAGGCTCCAAGAATAGCAAAGGCCATATTTTTCCGTTTTCCCGTGGGGTAGACCGAGCCCAAAATGCCCACTGCGCATGGGAGAATAAAAGCAAAGCCAATTCCCTGCAAAGCACGGGAAAAAATCAAAAATTCGTCAGATTTCGAGTAATATGAAAGACCCGTAATAAGACTCCAGAGTCCCGCCCAGCCCCAGCCAATAACCATGATCTTTTTGAGCCCAAACATATCGCCCAAGCGGCCAGAAACCAAAATAAACGTACCCAAGGTCAAGGCATACGCACCCACGTACCAGATCTTGGTGGAGGTGCCCAAATCGGTATTTTCAAGCCGGGAAAACGACTCCGTCACGGTGTTCATGGTGCTCATGGCCATGGTTATGGAGCCCTGCGAAAGAAACTGTGCCTGGCAGATTATAAAGCCGAAGCATAATTCATGGAGGCGAGATTTGAAGAGCTCCGGTCGCGTGTCCATTTTCAGCGGCAGATATGAGTATTAGAAATTGTTTTGGGGGGTTGAATCTGCCTGGGTTCCTTAGTATTGGTGATGGTAGTCAGATGTTTCGGGAGTGTTTCAGGGATGTTTCAAAGAACAAGCCAAATAACAAGTCGTGGTCCAGGGTCTCAACGAACAAGTAAGAAGTCGTGTTTCAGAGATGTTTCAACTCTGTTTCAAACCCTTTGGCCCACTAATCCAATTGTAGATTCTCGTGATGGAGAGCTGCGACAGCCTAACTTTTATAAGTATGCCGGAGCGAAGCGCACACCCGTACATTCCGCCGCATTTTTTTGCAGCATGCCCGCCGAGAGGTACGGGTTCAAAGCCGCACGCGCCTTTATCCTCCATAATCTTCCCATTATTGGCCATTCTTTCCTGTCCACGTATAAACGCCTTGCATGCACGCTAAAAAAACTTTATCTCTGTTCCCAATCGGGACATGGGCATTATTGAGGTCACGTGGTGGTTGCTTTTGTTTCTTCCGTGTTCCCATTTATTTGTCCACTTCTGTCCAATTGTCCAATTGTCCTCTTGTCTTCTGTCCTCTTATCTTCTGTCCCTTGTCCTTTTCTGGTCATGTGACTTAGACCCTGACAATAAACTCAAGTCGATATTCAATTCCATATGCGGTCGAACGGTTCTTAGAAGTATGATATGTGCTACGCAACGGTTAGTCTCAGTAAAGTCTCTACTCTACTTATTTGTTGCTGCACTACATCACTCTCTCCTATAGCACATTGTGGTTCTTACACGGTCTACTCCACAATCGATACATGATCCACGGTATAATCCATAGACCATATTAGAGTGTAAAAGAAGTCAATAAGGATGAGTTCTTCAACCGTAGAGCCGTGAAATGAACCAACTTTGATTGAGCTGATTGAGTGTGCGAACCTCTTGAGAATTACCGCATCATTTGAGCCCGTTTTCCCGCACTAATTAAGTGCATGTCTGCACCTTTCACCAAACGGATCCTAAACGCATCCTAACTCCTTCACCAAATGAATCCTAAATGGATCCCAACTCCTTCACCAAATGAATCCTAAATGGATCCTAACTCCTTCACCAAATGAATTCTAAACGGATCCTAACTCCTTCACCAAATGAATTCTAAACGATCCTAACTTCTTCACCAAATGGATCCTAAACGGATCCTTAACTCTTGCTAAATATTGCTTAACTCCTTGATGCTCAACTGATTTGCATAAGTCTTGCTCAATTGACCAATTGAGAATTCAAACGCCAAACTACTCATCTCGTGAGTCAGGTGTTGAAGTCATTTGGGTGTTTGAAAAGTATTCAAACTCAAGGAGAATATCGGGGTTCGGAGCAACTGGGCAACTTGACCGACTACTTGGTGCAACGGAGCGCTGTGTGCCGGAAGATGGATGATTGTTATCATTCTCTGCGTCGCTCCATGGCCAGTCTCAATATCAACGGCAAGCTCCTGTCGTTCCAGATCCCCATCAAGATGTTTTTATCTTTGCTGGACTCCATTGTGTCCTATACTTCCACCTTCTGAACACCAGCTGTGTGGGGTCTGGACAAGCCAATCGGGCCGAGACTTCTCGCTATAACAACAGCAATAAGTTCTTGCAGCTTCTCCTTGGCAATTTTGATGGAGGTTATTTCAAGAGCCCCTGTTTCGGGTCACTTTGGAGTCTGTACATCACTCAATGCAGTACTGTGTCCGTAAATGTAGGAGCCCTTGAAAAGTATTAGTCTTGAGCCTTGTGAACATCCTTCTCATACTTAGTTAGCGTCAGAAGAAGGAAACATCACGTGATTGAACCTTTTCTTATATCTGTAGTCCCAACATTCCAAAATGAACGAATCTCTTTTTCTTTCTTATTTCCGAACATAGAACATGCAACCACGCAATGTTCGTATCTCGTAATAGCCAAGAAACAAGCTATGTGCAGTCTGTACAAAAAAGCCTATGGATTTCTTTAGTTAACTCCAGTCAAAACACCGTAGACTTGCAACAATCCATTGGGCAAGATGTACTGACACAAAAGGTAAAGTCATTATGTAAATGTCGCTGTCTTGTAACTGCTTTAAGTTTAGCAGCTTTATGCTTGACTGCTTTGTTTATTCGTTGATGTTTAACTGCTTCATGTTTGACTGCTTTATGTTTGACTGCTTTTTGTTTGACTGCTTTTTGTTTGACTGCCTTTTGTTTGACTGCCTTTTGTTTGACTGCCTTTTGTTTGACTGCCTTATGCCGAACTGCTTTATGCTGAACCGCTTTTCAATGGATCAATGAAACCCAAAAAGAATTCCTCATAAAAGAAATCTAAATATGAACTGATTAGTACAAACTTATAATACAAATTTTGTATAAACTCAACAGTTCCGTCCATCTCTCGATGTCGAACGTAATCCCAAAGTCCTTTAGTTTATCATGGTATGTATAGAAGCTAGAATAGTGAGCAAGTCCCTGAGTGACCAAGGGGGGAAACCTCGTTGTTATATAGACTGCTTGGATGCAACCCTGCATATACATGAAACACAAGCACGTGTCCAAGCCAGTGTTACCCGACCGGGATACCTCGCTTGTATAATTGTTTCCTACAAACTTCTACTGTGGCTGGTGTCGGTTTGAAGGGGTGAGAATAGCAGACGATGCACCGTTACAGGTCCGCACGTGCCTCGTGGCTTGGGAGCTGCATTTCTTCTTCTCCTTGGTTCCTGATTTCAATGTGACTCTCAATGTACCAATGGCTGCAGCCGTCCCCACGTTGTCTGCAGGTTCTTGTTGCGTTTTGACAAGTAATAAGGCAGAAGTGGACTATGATGATCCAAGCTGTGCTCAGAACTCTTATCACATCATATAATATATGGGCGGATGATGGGCTGAAGTGATGTAGTGATGTAGTGATGTAGTGATGTAGTGATGTAGTGATGTAGTGATGTAGTGATGTAGTGATGTAGTGATGTAGTGCACAGAATAACATATTAGTATGGTAGTGCAGTAGAATGAAAGTGCATAAGCAACTACTTAAGTAGTTGACACGGACACGTCTAGTCCTGTGTTTGCAGCCACACTTCGTGATTTGTTCTCAGTGTTTCTTCTTCACTATTCTCACTTTTTGTCACTTTTGGCTATTCATTCTTTTCTAGAAATCGCCACATTCACTTGAATCTTCTTTTTTCACTGTTCACAATTCCACCAGCATTCATGCATTTCCGCCTTCACCTTTGACACTTTAGTCACTTCCATCCACTAGATTTTCTCTCTGTATCGCCTTCTCTGTATCGCCTTCTCTGTATTGCCTTCTCTGTATCGCCTTCTCTGTATCGTCTTCTCTGTATCGCCTTCTCTTCATCGTCACCTTCTCTCATTCCCACCTTTTCTTTCATATGAAAATCAAATTAGGATGATCGAGAGGCCACTGAAAAACAATGAAAAGATAAGTTGACTCAAAGTGCCACTCCCTGGCTTGACTGAATGTACACATGCACTTTTGAAATTCCAGGGACATCAATTTCAGAAAATCCTCGGTGACTCATCCACATTTTTATTGCGGCACGTGAGTGCCTGTGAAAATGTCAGGAGGTGTGAGTGTAGATCAGGTGAGGGTCGCACTTTGCATCCACACTGAGCCACTCTTCGCAGCCACTCTTTTCCATGAGCCACTCCCGTAATGAGCCACTCCGCACTGAACCACTGTCATGATGAGCCACTGTTCTAGTCGACTATGAGCCACTATAGCTACTGTACACCCAACCACATCGACATTTCAATTTCACTTTCGCCACACTAAGTTCACTCTGTAGTTTGAAACTCCCTTCACACCATGGATCTCTCATAATAGTATTGGGATCACCGATCTCTGGCTTCTTCGAAGAATTCTTTTCGCAACTGTATTCACCTGTTGGTTAATTCACTGTTTGGTTCATGTGTTGGTTCATTCACTGTTTGGTTCATGTGTTGGTTCATTCACTGTTTGGTTCATGTGTTGGTTCACTGGTTAGTTCCCACTCGCACTTGGTGACCCTGTCGAAGTGTGTGGTATGACCTCTTATAACGAGATTCAGTGAATCAGAATCAGTCCTGTTCAAATTGAATTTCTGACACTAGAAGTCTTATCTCTGGAAGTCACAGCTTTTAGGCTGTTCTCAAACGCAAACATTGGTTCGGTGCTGTTCTTTCGGGCTCAGTTGAATCATCATGAAGCTGACAACGTCAGATCCAACAATAGCCAATCCATAACACCATCTCCTCCGTCACCATGGTACAAAGCGCCAGTTCAGAATGTGATAAACCCGTACCAGGATAAAACAGAGTCTTCCCGCAAAGACTTAGGAACAACCGGCGGGATATGCTAGCTTTACCACCAAGTGCTTAAGTAGCCCGATTCCTTCGGTTTGAGCCAACAAAAGTAGCTCAACGTATGAACCTTCCCGAAGAATCTAACACGGACCACTCTTGTTGATTTAAGAGTATAATGGCAAGATCTTTGAATCTGCCACCATCATTAGAATTTACCACTTCCCCATTAACCGTCTCATTTCTGAAAAGAACAACGAAATTATAGAGCTGTACAGCGACATGCAATTGTACAACGAGATGGAATTGAACGGAAGGTGAAAGTTTGCTTCGAGTTTGCACTCTATTAAGAAATAGACGCATCTAAGCTGGACCTCTTGTCCAGATAAGCACAGGCGTATGTAACCACCCATCCTTACCAGAGAGGAACCAGCAAAAAGAGAAGAAAATGATGTTGACCAGCAATCTGGGATGACCACGAAGGCTCAAAACGCTAAATTAAACAAAATGGTAAGTTGGAGCAGTTGAATGAGTGCTGAGATTTCTCGGTTGATCAATTCATTAATTCTGCCGGTGAACGCAGAGGCCTCCTGCAAGACGAATCCGGACGTGAGCAACGCCGTCTCGTACAACAGTGTGGTCAATTCTTTGACCGGCTTGTCCTCTGCTCCATCGGCATCCACCTGCTTCTTCAATTCTTTGATGACAGGAGACTTGGGCGAAATCTCGAAGGTCTTCTTGGGCGAAATGTACAAAGACATCGTGGTGTCTTTCAAGGCCTGGGCCTTCATGGTTTTCTCCATGTTGGTGGACCAGCCGAATTGACCAGTTCTGATGGCGGCTCCAGGTTCGGTCAATTTATGCGAGACAAAAACCTTCTTGACTTGGTCGCCCACAATTTTCTTCAAGGGCGAGAGGCTCGAACTTAGACACCTAGTCTCACTTCGGGCCTTTTCCTCCTCGGTCTCCATCAACTCGAGGTCCTTGGCCTCCAAATTCTTGTCCTGAAACTCCTTCAATTGAGTCAAAAACCTTTCAAAGGCCCTTAGCATATTCTCAAACTTTGAATATATAAGAAGATTTTTGAACATTTTCACAAATGTAGAGCTTTTAGAGGGCCATTTTTGGTAAGCAGAACTGGCGATGAGGGATGAACCGAACGTAAAGTTAAAGTGCTAATCAGACACCACAAAAGGTGTTAGTTCATTTAGACAGCCGGACGGTGGCCATGGAAGTTGAAATCCGCTAAGGGGTATGTAATAACTCACCGGCCAAATGAACTAGCCCTCAAAATGGATGGTGCCAAGCGTGATACTTCAACTTTGGCACTTTTTTCTTAGGAAGTTAGAGCATATCCTGGTAGTAGCAAAACTCAAATGGGAATTTTGAAGACTGAAGTGAGGGAAGGTCGCATGTCAACAGTAAATGGATATGGGTATGTTGATTCTAACCTCCAAGCATAGCAGTAGCAACTTTTTGTTTTCAGGGGAACTGTAAGAAGTTGGCCGGAAAGGAAACATTAGTCGTAAGTCTCAGATCTGCAACAAGTGTTGAGCCAAAAATGACACAATATAGTTTAATCTCATAAACCTCTCTCAACGTACTGATATATCCTCGACATACTGGGATATTGTTGAATTCTGAGATATTGTTGAATCCTGAGATATTGTTAAATCTTGAGATATTGTTGAATCCTGAGATATTGTTGAATCTTGAGATATTGCTGAATCCTGGGATATTGTTGAATCTTGAGATATTGCTGAATCCTGGGATATTGTTGAATTCTGAGATATTGTTGAATCCTGGGATATTGTTGAATTCTGAGATATTGTTGAATCCTGAGATATTGTTGAATCTTGAGATATTGCTGAATCCTGGGATATTGTTGAATTCTGAGATATTGTTGAATCCTGAGATATTGTTGAATCTTGAGATATTGTTGAATCTTGGGATATTGTTGAATCTTGAGATATTGCTGAATCCTGGGATATTGTTGAATCTTGGGATATTGTTGAATCTTGAGATATTGCTGAATCCTGGGATATTGTTGAATCCTGGGATATCGCTGAATCCTAAAACACCTCTGAATACTTAGTCTCGACATGTCTTGTTGCATTTTTGAACATTCTATTCGAGACTTTTCAACTGGATTCACACCTGCATCGTCTTGTCTTTCTGTTCTATCCCTAATTCCTTATGACATTCAACCATACCGTCTCTCTGCTGCCTTCATAGTATCCACGGAGCTCAGCCTCTGTGGTTGATATTGCTATAGTTCTTTGCAACCTCGACGACCATAATATCAGGCCGCCCATAAATAATCAGATACCACGTTCTGGGGAGTCTTGTTTCGGCGCTCAAAAAATGGCCAAGCTCTTCAAGTAGTCATCGGAACGCTGGATGAAAAGCGGATTCGTCAAGCGCAGCTCAGCAAACTCAACGCTACTCAACGGATTCAGCACAATGTTCTTCACAAATATCTCCGCATACAAGTGCCAGAGCTGCGGCTGCAAGTTATCCAAAGACAAGTCCAGCACCAAGGCAAACTTGAAGTTGCTTAGAGATTCCAAAAAGTGCACACGGTACTGGCCCGTACTGAAGGACCGAAGCAAGTTGCCCTGGTTGGAATCGGGCGCCGCAAGCTTGGCCAGGATGTTTTTGAGGGAGTAGATGGTGCCAAAGAGAAGCTGCGCCATGTCGCTAGTGTTGGAGCGGTTGACGGCGTCCAGCGAGGCGATGCGGTCGAACTCACGGGCGTATATGCAGTTGCAGTGGCGGTCGAAGATGTAGAACGAGTAGATGGTCATTTGCGACGTGGTGTGGGAAACGGCGACGTGGTGTAGGAAATGGCGTACTGTGGGTGTAGGAGTGAGACTGCGAGCTAGACTGTAGACCCGTGCACCAGGACTTTATGGATCTAGGTTTAGGACTATGGATCTAGTTTTAGGTCTATGGATCTAGGTTTAGGACTATGGATCTAGGTTTAGGTCTATGGATCTATGTGTCTATGGTTTTCTGGACCTATGGCTTTACTCCATGGTCTCCCTACTCCCAGTGTTGCTGACCTGGCTGGATAACGTACCAAGAACCAGCTCAACCACCGGTCTCAGTGCAAATACACCGCCATGTCGGGTCAGTTCACACTGTAGGTATTACCGGACACATGTCCCATTTTGACAAGAGGTATTTATTTTTTTCTTTGCTGTTTAGTCTGGGTATTTGACACATGCAACTGGGTCTTCTAAGACACTTTTCTCAAGGCCCAAGTACAGTGTTTTCAAAGCCATTAAACTAGCGTAGCAAAATTAAACAAACCAAAGATTCGAAACGGTTTCTTACCCCTTCGCCCAGTCTTTCAAATTCTGACGTAGTGACGAAATTTTCACACCAACTTTCGTTAGAATCACTATTCTGAAATGTAAATCTTGAGAATTGCCTCATGTGTATTTCTGAGTCTTGCAGTACCAGTGACGGGGCAAAACGAGGGAAATGAACTGGAGAGCTTTTGAAAGATTGGATTGTTCAATTTGTTTTGTTTGAGTTGTTTTATCGCGGGTTTGAATGGGTTTAGAAAATACTGAATCGATTTACAGATTACTTTGGGTATTTTCTAGTCAAGACTATTTTCCAGTACTTGACTATTTTCCAGTCGAGACTATTTTCCAGTCGAGACTATTTTCCAGTACAAGACCTTTTTCCAAGACAAGACTATTTTCCAGTACAAGACTATTTTCCAAGACAAGACTATTTTCTAGTACAAGACCTGTTTCCAAGACAAGACCTGTTTCCAAGACAATTTTCTAGTACAGTGTTTTTCAAAACTATTCAGTCCAGCACCACAGAATGATTCAAACTGACCCGACAAAATCTTTCGAACCAAAAAGATGGAATAATCCAAACCAGTGAGACAAAACATTTCGAACCCCCTCCACTCAGTTCCTCCGTCCTAGCCCTTTTCTGGTACTGTACAACCTCCAAATGTCTCCCAAATATAGTACATATGAAGCAATTCTCAAGATTAACATTTCTGAATATTCATCCATTTGGGGCTACAAGTTCATGTTAATATTACGAGGTATCAACCAAATTACTAACCATCTTCGTTCCCAGCACTGGACGTATGTTGGGTGTAACACTATATTACAATGATATTGACAGTACTCTTGCTACTGCAACACTGGTATACTACCATTTTTAGATTCAAAATGGGTAGGGCCTTGGAAGAGAAGATTCATGAAACCTGTGGTTGTAACTGGCCATGCTATAATTTACAAAGTACTAGGGAGTTTGCAATGATGGATTTGCAATGATGTACTGAAAGTGGTGTAAACAATACCATTTGGTTTGAAGACTGTGTGAAGGGTTACGAAACTCTTTTACTTAATGGTTTGTTTTATCTCGCTGGTTTGAAGTTTTATCTCGGTGGTTTGAATCATTTTGAAAAACACTGTAGTCTTGTACAGTGTTTTTCAAAACTATTCAAACCAGCCCCACAAAATGTTCGAGCCAAGAAGATAGAATGATCAAACCAATAATTCAAAACGTTTCATACCTCTCCAGTTCACTTCCGTCCATCCTAGCCGTTCACTGGTACTGTAAGACTCCCAAATGTAGTACATAAATGGCAATCCTCTAGGTTTAAGATTTCAGAACATTGAATTCTGATGAAAGTTGATGTGAAACATTACGCCATTTGCTTTGAAGGACTGTGGCAAGGCATACGAACTTTTTTGAATGATTGGTTTGTTTAATTTTGCTAGTGTGGTTTGAATCTTTTTATCGTGCGGGTTTGAATCTTTTTATCGTGCGGGTTTGAATCTTTTTATCGTGCGGGTTTGAATCTTTTTATCGTGCGGGTTTAAAAAGTTATGAAAAACACTGTATTTTCTAGTCGAGACATTTTCTAGTCAAGACATCTTCAGTAAACTATTCAACCACACTAGCAATTACAGTGTGTTTCAAAACTATTCAAATGAACGCAAAATGTTCAAACCACAATAGCAAATTAAAAAACTGATAAGTCAAACAATTTCCTAGTTATTACCAAAAAAATGCTACGGATCAAGGATTTGAAAAAAGCGGTTTATGTGAAATTTAATTGAATAATCAAAACAGCTTTTTGAATTATTGGGTTCTTTAATTTTGCTAGTCTGGTTTGATTGTTTTACTACGCGGGTTTGAATAGTTTTAGAAAATGCTGTAGTAGTGTAGTGTACTTCAACTGGACAGTAGAATCGAGCCTCTAAGTCTGTTTGATACCTTACTATTCTTAACAGTCACTGATTGGAGTAACTGAGGTATCTGACCATCTGTAGTTCTGATCAGTATCCAGACTTGAGTCAATCGGTGTCTAGACTGAGGAAACTATCAGTAGACTGGAGTATGGTTCAGTGTTTTGAGCCTTATCCGACAGTATTCAAGTAGGAAGCTTCTGATTGGTTGTAAGGAGTATTGCGCTTGTAGTGCAGTAATTCGTGTCTTTTGTACCTATGGCTTTAAATCTGTACTGATACCAGAAGGCTTTAAATCTGTACTGATACCAGAAGGCTGTAAATCTGTACTGATACCAGAAGGCTTTAAATCTGTACTGATACCAGAAGGCTGTAAATCTGTACCTTTGTAATAGGCCAGTTCACTAGTAGTGTAGTGTAGTGTAGTAGTGTAGTGTAGTAGTGTAGTGTAGTAGTGTAGTGTAGTAGTGTAGTAGTGTAGTGTAGTAGTGTAGTGTAGTAGTGTAGTGTAGTAGTGTAGTGTAGTAGTGTAGTAGTGTAGTGTAGTAGTGTAGTGTAGTAGTGTAGTGTAGTAGTGTAGTGTAGTAGTGTAGTAGTGTAGTGTAGTAGTGTAGTGTAGTAGTGTAGTGTAGTAGTGTAGTGTAGTAGTGTAGTAGTGTAGTGTAGTAGTGTAGTGTAGTAGTGTAGTGTAGTAGTGTAGTGTAGTAGTGTAGTAGTGTAGTGTAGTAGTGTAGTGTAGTAGTGTAGTGTAGTAGTGTAGTGTAGTAGTGTAGTAGTGTAGTGTAGTAGTGTAGTGTAGTAGTGTAGTGTAGTAGTGTAGTGTAGTAGTGTAGTAGTGTAGTGTAGTAGTGTAGTGTAGTAGTGTAGTGTAGTAGTGTAGTGTAGTAGTGTAGTAGTGTAGTGTAGTAGTGTAGTGTAGTAGTGTAGTGTAGTAGTGTAGTGTAGTAGTGTAGTAGTGTAGTGTAGTAGTGTAGTGTAGTAGTGTAGTGTAGTAGTGTAGTGTAGTAGTGTAGTAGTGTAGTGTAGTAGTGTAGTGTAGTAGTGTAGTGTAGTAGTGTAGTAGTGTAGTGTAGTAGTGTAGTTCACTAGTAGTGTAGTGTAGTGTAGTGATGTAGTAGTGTAGTGTAGTTCACTAGTAGTGTAGTGTAGTGTAGTGTGTTGGGAGTTATAATACACTCCCGTATTCTGGAACAGCTATCATGTTAAGTTCCATCAATTCCCTTAAGCATGGAACTTCAATGTTCATCTTAACATGTATACTGTGCTTTTGAAAACTATTCAAACCAGCCCCACAGTTTCGAACAAAAAAGACAGATTAATCCAAACCAGTGCGACAAAAGATTCAAACCAATACTTGTTTCATACCTCTCCATTTCAGTTCCGTCCGTCCTAGACCTTTACTGGCACTGTAAGACGCCAAATGCAGTACATATATGGCAATTCTCAAGATTTACATTTCAGAACATTGAATTCTGATGAAAGTGGTGTGATTTTTTGCTTTGAAAGACTGTGCAAAGGCATACGAACACTTTTGAATGATTGGTATACTTTTTTTGCTAGTGTGGTTTGGATTGTTTTGCCACGCTGCTTTGAATAGTTTTGAAAACACTGTATCAGGATCTGTCTCTAAACTTATACTTCGAGATCATTTCTCTGCTTCTCCTGAGGATCCTCGTCCTTATAGACTCCATCTGTCCCAGTCTTCCGTCTACTATTCCATTGTCTGGAAGCCAATGGCCAAAGTCTAGAGAACTAGACGAGAGCTTTGCTTTCATCTGAAAACAATCACTTGAGCATGCAGTACGTTCACATGGGCTGATGCGTGAAGTTCAACAATGGATGAGTGGATTAGTTAACTCCATGGATGGGTTGGTTAGCTCCATGGATGAGTTAGTTAACTCCATGGATGATTAGTTAGCTCCATAGATAGATCTTTTAACTCCTTGGATGATTAGTTAACTCCTTGGATGGATTTGTTAACTCCATAGATAGATCTTTTAACTCCTTGGATGATCAGTTAACTCCATAGATAGATCAGTTAACTCCTTGGATGTGTGGATCACTGTTAAGGTCGACTGTTACACCATTCTCCTTCCATTTATCTAAAGTCATCCACTGTGTGAAATAATTCATCCAGTTTGACCTACCTGGAAATGGCAAAGCGAACCTTATGTGTGGACATATGCAGCTATCCCCCCAGCTGCTGTCCTGGGCAGAGCCAAACTTGGACATTACCAAGTAGTCTTGGACACAAGCTTGTAGTCCCGTATCTCAATGTCTGGGAGTTCTCAGTAGACTATAATTCATTTTATTTATGCAGTAGATACATTTGAACTCATTTTAAAGGCTTGAGCTTTATATTACCGATTACATTATACTGCTGACGTATATTTATAATTAGCTTGTATACTAAAGTTATTTGTGTAAGGTATCATGATCTAATTAATATCATAGCTAGGGATGGATTTTATGAAACCTAGAGATTTAGTATTTATTTCATATTTAATTATTTGGATAAATTTTAACTATGATTATTTTCTATTACTATATCCATTATTAGTTCTTTATTCATATTTCCACTATTTTTATCTTTTATTTATTTTTTGATATGGCCGCGTACCGGGAATGGAAATCTCAATGGATCGTAACAACAAGGCTACTCTGCCACTTACAATACCATGTTCCCACTAATATATACTAAGGGTCTCTAAAATATTCTTTACTTCAAGTGCATCACTGGGAATTTCTATCCCAGAATCATTCACTATATGGTCTTGAGCTTTACAGTTTATATTAACTTTTCTCAAACATCATTACTTCTAGCATGGATTCTGACTTAGAGGCGTTCAGCCATAATCCAATAGATGGTAGTTTCGGCTCAATGCTTTATCAAACAAAGCCATATACCAATATATAGGTTATAAATGGCTTAATAATATGTATAGTTTTCTTATAAAATCTGTTAATGATCGCCCGATACTGATCATTATATCTATCTTGGATATTTATATTTATGTATCGTTAATTGTCACACATTTAGCTTAGTTAGGGGAGTATGATTTATCCATACTTTGACTGGCCCCGACGGTGGATAGTAGAGTGGTATTGTGGATAGTAGAGTGGTATTGTGGATAGTAGAGTGGTATTGTGGATAGTAGAGTGGTATTAGTGGATAGTATTGGTAGTATTGGTAGTAGAGTGGTATTGGTACTATTGGTAGTATTGGTAGTATTGGTAGTATTGGTGGATAGTAGAGTGTAGTATTAGTGAATAGTATTGTACTATTGGTAGTAGTTATGTCTGTTGCATATAAATATTGATCATATCCGTAAAAATGGATCAAAGAGAAACAGACTGAAAACTAATCTATACTGCCATGAATGTATTTTCATCCATGTGTGAATATCACGGAATCTTTTCCAAGGTTACAAAGTACTGTGGATGAATTCAACAGACATAGGATTCTCGAAAGTCTGGTGTTGTGAGCCTGGAGTGACGGACAAAATGGTATAGTAGTGTATGGAGGTGATGGAGGGATGACCATATGAGAGCATAATGTTAGATTATAAATTCATACCATGAAATCCACTTTTCATGTTATTGGTGAGGGGTGTGTGGACTGGAGTATTGAGTGTAGAGCAAGGAAGTACACTGGCTCTCTTGGCTATTCGTGTAGGTGTAGTGTAGTATTGGTAGTGTAGTATTGGTAGTGTAGTATTGGTAGTGTAGTATTGGTAGTGTAGTATTTGTAGTGTAGTGTAGTAGAGTGTTGTAGAGTGGTATTGGTAGAGTGGTAGAGTGGTGTTTAGATTAGCCAATTCCAATCATTTATGTCGGCACTCCAACAATGGAGTTCCCGTGTGGTATACTGAGCACTGTTAAGAGTTCATAGTCTCCGAGGTACTAGAAGAGCTGACTGTGGCCCTGACTGTGATCTGACTGTGACCCTGACCGTGATCTGACTGTGACCCTGACCGTAATCTGACTTCTATACTACATTTCCCTGACTAATGCTTTCTCGTGATGCTCCAGAAAAGTGCTATACAACTTTCAGAGAAACTGGAATACTCTCTACTAGAACTTGGTAATTGCTCTAGAACATTCGATAGAGGACCGTTTTTGGAATGTTTTTACATCCGACACTAGGCTTCAGAATCCTCAAGGCGGGCCCTGTCTATCGTTGATCTATCAAGGTTCCTTTCAGATAATTTTGCTAATTAGCTAAGTAGGCCATGGCAAGAACTCCTGATGATATCGGCTAAACAGCTTACACAAGGATTATGAGAGCACATCTTCATATGGAAAAGGCCGTATATAACAAGCTGGGTTAGGACTCTGATTTGTCTTGGCGTGTGTCATTTTGAAATGGCCATTCCTTGTGAACATGGTAGGTGTAGAACTATGGGTAGGTGTGTAGAACTATGGGTAGGTTGTAGGTTTATGTATGAGTTCCAAAGCATACTATCAAATTCAACAATCCATCATTCAAATTTTTCCACTTCAGTTCCGTCTGCCTGTTTGCACGCAAGACTCCCAAATGTCTCCCAAAGTAGTACTTGACATAATTCCAAAGCAAGTTGGTGTGAAGCATGTGCCATTGGTCTGAATGGCTATGTGAGGACACGGCAGTGGTTAAACAGTAGTTAGACAGTGGTTAGACAGTGGTTAAACAGTAGTTAGACAGTGGTTAGACAGTAGTTAGACAGTGGACAGTAAAATAGGCCTGTTATGTTCTTTATACCGTATATGACCTAACCTTGTATTCGACCAAACTTGTATTCGACCTAACCTTGTATTCGACCTAACCTCGTATTCGTGGCCAATACAGGAGTGCTTTGAGAAACGTGTTAGCAAACCTCTCACTAAAACAATGGCCAGACTTGTTCCAGAACGTTCCGAACATCGAGGCCCCAAGTGATTCTATTGCTAGACAGAACTGGGTGTGGGTCTTGGAAATTCCCCGGCACCAGACATGGAAGAGGTAAATAGAGATTTGGCATACATTCAATGGATGGAATATTAGATAATAGGTCCACCAGAAGTTATGGAGGTTAAGTGCAGATTAAGTGTAAAAATACATTATTGAGTTATACAATGTGTTGCAGAATCTAGCCAACGGAGTCAACTTTTGAAGTAGACCTTTCAGATGTAGAAGTGAATTAGTATCCTTTAGTCTGTTAGTTGTTGTTGACCGTGAATGGGAGTCAGTAGCAATTGGGGACTTGAGTAGAGTGCAGATAATAGATCTATGGTGAGTTCCTGGGTGCTTCCGCTACGAAAACGGACGACACACATGAAAACCAGTTATGGGCGGAAATTTGAATGCACTTGTCCAGCTTAAAGCCATGCCATTGGTTAAGTTATTATGAGCATCGGAAACGTTGTTTAACAAATACTACCCTTAGTGAACACTCATTTACCGGTTTGCTTCTGGTGCATTTTCTGTATTGCACTCATATTTACACCACCACCAGTTAGGGAATTTTGGCTATTAACAACGTCTATGTTTTCCATGGGCTCTTTTTCAAATCAAATTATAGCTAGCCTTTTATCAGGATCTCTATAATGAGACCAATACCTACATTGCATTGGATCATCCTCGCATTAGAGGATGTAGTTTAGCGATTTATAAGAATCCAAGTTTTAGACTTTGCAATATATTTCTGGATGTATCCACGCAGGTGCCTTGTTTTATCCGGATAAAGAGCCCTACCTGTACCATTTGCATGTGGCCAATGATGGAACGGCTTCGATGTCTCCATGGGTACCTAGTGTCCATTGGTCTATAGGTATGGACTGGTTTATAGACAGTAGTATCGAGTGCAGTATAGGTGGGTGTACGGTAGAGTCAGTAGTCGGTAGTCAGTAGTCGGTAGAGTCAGTAGTCGGTAGAGTCAGTAGTGGGTAGAGTCAGTAGTGGGTAGAGTCAGTAGTCGGTAGTCGGTAGAGTCGGTAGAGTCGGTAGAGTTATACACGCTACAGTACAGTGTTCTCCAAAACTATTCAAACTACAGCAGCAAAACGATTCAAAACACACTGGCACAACCAAAAAATCAAAGATTCAAAGTTCCGTACCCCTCCCTGTTCAGTTCCGTCCGTTTTGGCCCTTGGCTGGTACGGCAAGACCCCAAATGTAGACATGACGCAAAGCTCCAGATTCAAAATTTAAGAATGTCGAAATCTAACAAAGGTTGGTGAAACCATCACGTCAATTGGTTTGAAAGACTGTGTTCAGGCGTACGAAGCTTTTCGAATCATTGGTTTGTTTAATTTTGCTGCTCTAGTTTGAATAGTTTCTAAAAGCACTGCATTCAATGTGATGAAGGTTAAATCTGGATGATATACATGCAGTACATTGGGGTCATTTGGGAGTCAATCAAGGGTTAAGACGGACCCAACTGGATGAAACGGGTACCAAACTCTTTACATTATTGGTTTGTTTGATTTGCTAGTGGTTTGAATTGTTTTCTTGCGCGGGTTGGAATAGTTTTCAACACTATATTTGCCAACAAGGCTGGTATTAAGGTAATTAATGTAGGGTTCACTGTGTTTTCTGGCTCCATAGCGACTGCAGTCAAACTGGTGTTGGCCAGAATCCACAATATGCCGTTGGCCAGAACTACAGAATCCACAATATGCCGTTGGCCAGAGCTAAAGAATCTACAATATGCCGTTTTACTCATGCCCAAGCCTTTTCAGCTTGCACGCATCAGCCAAAAGTATTTTTGGAGTCAATCTACCTTTGGCTCAAAACCCGTTGCCATCAAAGGGCCTGGCCAGCTGAAAGACAATCGTTGACTATTGAAGTGCAGGAGTCTTTCTATGTGCTTCCGGAGTCCCAAGTTTTGATGCAAGTATAGTTAGCAAATAAAGGGCATTTTGTTAGGTGTATGCAGTTTCTTTGTGACACAATGTTACTGATGAGTAGGGTTAGGTTGAAGACGGTGGTCTTAGTGCAGAGGTCTTGTACAAGGAATCAATGCACGATGTCTTGCACAAGGAATTAGAGTGTACAATGTATTAGAGTGTACAATGATTAGAGTGTACAATGTATTAGAGTGTACAATGTATTAGAGTGTACAATGTATTAGAGTGTATAATGTATTAGAGTGTACAAGGTTAGTGCACATGGTTAGTGCACATGGTTAGTGCACAAGGTTAGTGCACAGGGTATTAGTGCACAGGGTATTAGTGCACATGGTATTAGAGTGGCCTTCAGCCATTTCAAGAAGACAGGGGTAAGGAACGAGTGGTCTGGAGGCGGGCACATGGACAGTGGTGAGGTGGATACGAATGTGGCAGCATATACACAGGTCTAGAAAGAGGTTATGATGGGTGCGAGTGGCAGAGGGCACTGGGAAAGGAGAAGTGAATGAACGCCGATGTAGTGGCATGAGGCATTTGAATACAGTCAGTGAGATAGATGTGGTATGGGTTGGAGGATAGAGACGGATTGAAATAGACCGAGCTGTGAAGAGTTTAGTATAGTTTTATAGGTGGTCTGAATTTGGATTGGACAGTAGAAGTACAATGGGCTATACAGAATTATGATAAAGTTATGGCCATACAGAATTATGATAAAGTTATGGCCATACAGAATTATGATAAAATTATGGCCATTCAGGATTATGACCATACAGAATTATGACAAAATTATGGCCATACAGAATTATGACCATTCAGAATTATGACAAAATTATGACCATACAGAATTATGACAAAATTATGGCCATACAGAATTACAATGCACCATTTATAGAATTCCAGAACTGCAATGGACCATTTATAGAATTCCAGAACTGCAATGCACCATTTATAGAATTCCAGAACTGCAATGCACCATACAGAATACAAAGTACAATGGACAGACAATAGATTTGCGCAATTAGAAGACTACATGGAGGAAGGTGGGGGTTGGAGGAGGACGGTGTATGGCAATCGAGTCGCAGTCAGACAAAATCATGCAAAGTGACGGGAAATTGCGTGAGAAATTGAGAAAGAATTTGAGAAAGAAATTGAGAAAGAATTGAGAAAGAAATTGAGAAAGAATTTGAGAAAGAATTTGAGAAAGAATTTGAGAAAGAATTTGAGAAAGAATTTGAGAAGGTATAGAGTTTTTCAGAACTATTCAAACCAGCCCAGCAAAATGTTGAAACCACTAGAAAATGTTGAAACCACTAGAAAATTAAAACCACTAACAAATTAAAAAACCACCAAATTAAAAATCAATCATTCAAAAAGTATCGTAACCTTTCACTCCAATTCCTTTCGGTTTTGAGCCCTGACTAATATTCAAGACTCCTAGATTTATTACCTATTACATCAGATTACAGTGTTTTTCAAAACTATTCAAACCAGCACGATAAAAAGATTCAAACCACTAGCAAATTAAACAAACCAATAATTAAAACAGTTCGTAGCATTCCACTCCATTCCGTCCGTTTTGACCCTCGATTGATAATGCAAGACAAATCCCAGATGACCCCAAATGTACTGCATCTAAAGCATCCTTCAGATCCAACATTTCAAATAGTGAATTCCGATTAAAGTTGGAGTGACCATTGGTTTGAAAAAGTGAAGGATTGCGAAACATTTTGCTGCGCTGCTTTGAATACTATTCAAAAACACTGTACCTATTATATCATGCAGATTTAACTTTTCATCATCCATTTAACTTTTCATCATCCATTTAACTTTTCATCATCCATTAAACTTTTCATCATCCATTTAACTTTTCATCATCCATTAAACTTTTCATCATCCATTTAACTTTTCATCACATGGAATTCGGATTAAAGCTGCTGTGACCATTGGTTTGAAAAAGTGGAAGGATTGCGAAACATTGTCGCTTTGGTTTGATAGTTTCAAAAAACACTGTACTCCCTCGCAGTCCAACCCAAATGGTCACACCAACTTTCATTAGAATTCACTATTTGAAATGTTGGATCTGGAGCATTGTCTTAGATGCAGTACATTTGGGGTAATCTGGGAATTGTCTTAGATGCAGTACATTTGAGGTTATCTGGGATTTGTCTTGCATTATTCATCGAGGGTCAAAACGGACAGAATGGAGTAGAATGCCACGAACTGTTTTAATTATTGGTTTGTTTAATTTGCTAGTGGTTTGAAACGTTTTACAGTATTTTTGAAAACCATTCAACCCAGCCACACAATGTTTCGCAATCTTCCGCACAGTCTTTCAAACCAAATGGCGTAATGCTACACACCAACTTTATTTAAAAATCAATGTGATGAATGTTGAATCGGGATGATTGCCTTATACATACTACATTAATATTAATCAAGGGTTAAGATGAACAGAACAGAAGAGGGGAGGGTTCGCAACTTTTTGAATCATTGGTTTGTTTAATTTGCTAGTGTTTGAACATTTTGCAGGGCTCATTTGAATAATTTTCAAAAACACTGTATTGCGCTGGTTTGATAGTTTTGGAAAATGTGATGCAGTGTGAAGAGTAAAACTGAAATGATGCAAATGGAAACGAGAAACGAGAAACGAGAAACGAATATGGAAACGAACATAATGCAAAATGTGAAATAGATCACGGATAAACCCGTGTCGTGTGCAGCCCGATCCGGTCTGCCCCATCCGGTCTGCCCAGTCACAGTCCACAGAAGGTCACTGAAATTACCCATCAGTAAAGTCCGCAAAATGGCCAGCTGTGGTTCCTGCCAGACTGCTCTCATTGTACACCACAGTATCGTTAAGAGTATTCTACAACGAGAACCTTATTCTTGTAGAGCTAAGAGTGTACAGTCCAGAGTTTACAGTCCAGAGTGTACAGTCCAGAGTTTACAGTCAAGACTACGCTTGTCTGGACTACGCTTGTCTGGACTACGCTTGTCCAGTACAACACATACATGGTGTACTTAGAGCTTCTCTTATTTCATAGCATCTGTACTATAGAGTAATACTACTGGTGTATAAATTTGTAGAGTATAGTAATTGTAGTTAATGGGCGGAGGCCACAATGTAATTCGCAGGTCTAAACAAGATGACTCACTGTCCAATGACTCACTCCATGCTGTCTAGTATGGCCAATCCGCACAGCCTAAGACAATCTAATACTAAAAATACTAAAAAGAATCCGAAGCAAATAGAACAAAAAAGAAAAGCGTGGATTCTAGACCCACAGTAGAGACAGCCGCACGTGCACAGGGTCCACAGCCACATATTGTGGTTATAATGTGGGTGCGGTGCAGGCTCCACAACCACAACTTTCGCGCGCCAGCAGCATATAAACTTGGGGCCTGCGAAAAAAGCTCCAGAGCCCAAAAAAAACCCCTGTCCCAAAAAACAAAGCCCCCGGCGTGAGCTAGAAAATAGAGGCTAGAAGCACTGAATTTACTGGCATTTTGATAACTGGAAAAGAGAATAAGATTTAACGAACTATCCTCAATAGTACGCTAATCAATTGAGTTCCCTTTCGATCCGCTACCATCCACACTTGTTAGATCCTCCGCACCTGATCTGGTTTATACTAGATCCAACACCAATTAGTAATCCAGACAACACAGGATCAAAAACCATCCCGATTCCCCTCCACTACATATTGTTTCACTTCTGTCCAGTCCATAGTTTCTGCCGCCACAGTTAGTGCCCATTTTCAGTGTCTGGGTCAGCTTGTCTTTGCCGCTGTCTAATTGTCTGATTGTCTGATTGTCTAATTGTCTAATTGTCTGACTGTCTGACCGTCTTATTGTCTTATTGTCTGACCGTCTTATTGTCTGACTGTCTAACTGTCTATCTGTCTGACAGAATCTCACCTATTCACGTGACTCCTGTTTGTCGTGTCTGACCGAGTTCGCACACTTGTTTTCACGGCCTTGCGGAATCTAGCGCGAGCAACTCCGAGTCGCAGATAGTTTCCACCCAAAGTGACTAACCCAACTGCGCGTGTGACTCAGATCCAGCCCGACTCGCACTTGCCCCGCCTCTCACTACTTAAGCCGCTGCTTTCCCATTCTTCTCAACAACTGAACAACAACAACAAAAAAATCTGAACAAAAACTTTTGTTCATTGCAACCATTGCAAAACCAGTGCACTACTGTTGACTACTTCAATTGCGCTGAATTGACTACTTATAGTTCTACTGTTGACTACTATTGCCCTGAACTGACTACTTATAGTTCTACTGTTGACTACTACCCCCTGAACTGACTACTTATAGTTCTACTGAACTGACTGACTCAACCGCTTCTATCTGGTTGGTCTACGATACTGCTTTGCTGTTTCGCCTTATACTCATAAGTCTCTGGCTATCCTAAGTCTCGACTTCAATACTACTACTATTCTTGGCTATGACTGACGAGAGTGCTTTTGAATGGAATCCCTTCTACGAGGACTTGGACGTGTCGGACGTGTCGGACTCGTCAGCCCTTTCAAACCATAGTTTATACGACCCGCTCGATTACCCCCGCGAGAACCTGGTGTCCGGGGCGCTGCTGGTGCTGCTGCCCTTGTCGGAGCTGCCACTCTCAGAACTGCCCTTGGCCCAGGGCTTTCTCTATGAGTGTGCCACTTGCATGACGGCCCACTCGCCCACGCTCCCATGCAACGGACCCAACTACTCATACCTGTCGCTGCCGGCCGCCTACTCCTTGCTGGAGCCTGTATATGTCACGGAAAAGACGCTGGGGAGCACGGTCATCACCGCTAACTACCGCAAGTGGCTTCTCTCCGTCTCCCCATAACGGGCTATGCAGGCATGGCTCTTTACTTCTACTAATAAACTTCGCATCTGAAACATGACTTCTATACTATGCATCTGAAACGTGACTTGTAGACTTTGCATCTGAAACGTGACTTGTAGACTTAGACGTGACTTGTAGACTAATTGCACCTAGCTTATATGACTCAATGGTGCATACCAAGGCTACTCGGTAGCTCTACTCTGTTCGTGAAGCCTCTATCTGAAATTTGTTTATTACACTTATTCTCTATTCTCCAAGTCGATGAACTTGCCTCCGTTGGCAAATCTAGGGTGTCTTGGGTCGTTGATGAACTCGTCGGAGTTCTGGGAGGCTTCGGCAGCCTTCCAGACCAATCCGTAAGAAATGGCAGCTGTTTGTTAGTAAAAGATAAAGATCCATGATATTCTGTCTCCATTGAGCCCATGATATTTTGTCTCAGATTTATTGAGGTGTGGATGCGGCAACGATGAATGATGAATTCGGGTTCATTGCTGGAGAATAGCAGAATTTGGAGAATCTCGTTGGCTTGCTGGAGAACAGCTGGATAATCTGGCTCTCAAAGGTATCCAGCAACCGAAAAACAGAAGGGAGGGAAAGGGGGAAAATGAAGGAGGTTGTTGGTAATGGAGAGTGGACAATGGACAACAGGGACATAGAGGGTAAGTATATGGTTTAGTCTGGACAATAAAGGAAGGACTCAGACCTGTTGACTCAGACCTGTTGAATTGGGGCCTAAAAGACCAATGGATTGGATGGAGCAAGAATGGACAGACTGGACCGAATGGATTGGAGAAAGAGATTGGACAATTCCAGAAATCGTCTGAACAGGCAGTGGATTGGACAGATTGACAGATTCAGCATTGACAGATTCAGCATTGACAGATTCAAACTGGGCAAATGGACAAATGGACAAATGGACAAATGGACAAATGGACAAATGGACAAATGGGCAAATGGAAAAATGGGCAAATGGAAAAATGGACAAATGGACAAATGGACAAATGGACAAATGGACAAATGAACAAATGGACAAATGGACAAATGGACAAATGGACAAATGGGCAAATGGGCAAATGGACAAATAAACAAATGGACAAATGGCTATCGACTGTGGGCTGCACAGAACCAGCCCGTCGGGAACATACCTCCGATGGCAAATGGCCAGTAGTGTTTCATGACAGGGGTGGCGAACTTCATTGTTGGTAGTAGTAGAGGAGAAGGAGGAAATGTTTTACTCGCTCATGGTCGGAGTCGCACCGCACTGGCCAATGGCGGGTCGTCACCTTGGTACTGCAGGCAAGACCCCATGTTCAACGCAGACTCAAGGCACTACAAACCAGTCTTTACAGTGTTTTTCGAAACTATTCAAACCAGCGCAGCAAAATGTAAACGAGTGCAGCAAAATGGAAACGAGTGCAGCAAAATGGAAACCAGCACAGCAAAATGTTTCGTACTCCTTCGCACAGTCTTTCAAACCAAATGTTCACACCAACTTCCATTAGAATCAACATTCTGAAATGTTAATCTGGAGGATTGTCTTTTATGTAATACATTCAGGAGTCTTGCAATATTCATCAAGGGTCTAAACGGACGAAATGGAGTGAAAGGGGAACGAACTTTTTGAAGTTTTTTTGATTTTGCTAGTGGTTGAATCTCTATAAATTATTGGATGTTCAATTTGCTAGTGGTTGAGTCTCTTAAAATTATTGGATGTTTAATTTGCTAGTGTGGTTGAATCGTTTTATCGTGCGGGTTTGAATGGTTTCCAAAAACACTTGCAGCTTGTGTTAATTGAGTGTGACTTTAGTGTGACTTTAGTGTGACTTTAGTGTGACTTTAGTGTGACTTTAGTGTAACAACTTCACTGGGATTCTTGTAATCACGTGAATTACTTAATTATAGTGGTTGCTGATTCCTCAGAAAGGTCTGCGTCATTGAATACTTTCGCAGGGAGCAGTCGAAGGGCGTGGTGACTCTAAAGCCGTGGTGACTCCAACAAAGGGGAGGGTAGAGTGTTTTTCAAAACTATTCAAAGCATTGGGCAAAACAATTCAAACCACACTAGCAAAAAAAGTATACCAATCATTCAAAACTGTTCGTATGCCTTTGCACAGTCTTTCAAAGCAAATGTTCACACCACTTTCATTAGAATCAACATTCTGAAATGTTAAATCTGGATGATTGTCTTGTATGTATAAATTTAGAAGTCTTGCAATATTCATCAAGGGTTATGACGGACGGAACTGAAGTGAAAGGGGAACGAACTTTTTGAAGTTTTTTTGAGTTTGCTAGTGGTTTGAAACTTGTTAACGTACGGGTTTGAATCATTTCGAATACCACTGTACAGTGTTTTTGAAAAGTATTCAAAACCAGCGCGATAAAACGATTCAAACCACACTAGCAAAATTGAACAAACCAATAATTAAAAGAGTTTCGTACCCCTTTAACTCCATTCCGTCCATTTTGACCTTATTAAAAGACTCCCAAATGTCTCCCAAATGACCCCAAATGTATTACTTATGAGGCAACCCTCCAGATTTACATTTCAGAATCTTGAATTCTAATGAAAGTCGATGTGAACATTTGGTTTGAAAGATTGTACGAAGGAGTACGAAACATTTCGCTGCGCTGGTTTGAATCATTTCGAATACCACTGTACTATGGTGGTGGATGGCCATAGAGAAACGGAGGCTGGGCACGAAGTCTCGTTGCCTCATACGAACACACACGCCATCGCCACTCTTGTAAATCTGCGCCACTCTCCGCCACTCTTGTCAATCTCCTTCATTTTCAGGGGGTTTTGGCCATTCAGTGTGGGTCTAACAAGCCTGTCCAGAATCTGTAGCCGTTAATCTGTGGCCGTTAATCTGTGGCCCAATTTGTAGCCTCCAATTTATAGCCCCCAATCTTTATCCACCTTATAATAAATTTAAAAGAATCTATCTACACTAAGGCAGATGCAGCGTTCCTGTTTATGTACTTGTAGTGCGTTCTAAACATTTTGCCTGTCGAGTGCGAATTCTCACCACACCAAGAACCTGGGTTCACATCAAAGCCAACATTGACATACAGTGATTCTGAAAACTATTCAAAGCAGCACAATAAACAATTCAAACCAAACTAGAAAACTAATCATTCAAAAATTATCGTACGCCTTTCACTCCAATTCCTTTCGGTTTTGAGCCCTGACTAATAGTCAAGACTCCTAGATTTAATACCTATTATAGTGACATAGTGTAGTTTCACAGTATAGTCTTATAGTATAGTCTTATAGTATAGTCTTATAGTATAGTCTTATAGTGTAGTGTAATAGTAGAGTCTTATAGTGTAGTCTTACATAAAAGCCTTACAGTTAATTTCACAGTATAGTCTTACAGTATAGTCTTACAGTATAGTATAGTAGTATAGTATAGTAGTATAGTGTAATAGTATAGTATAGTAGTATAGTAGTATAGTAGTAGTATAGTAGTATAGTAGTAGTATAGTAGTATAGTAGTAAAGTAGTATAGTAGCATAGTCTTACAGTATAATGCCATAGTATAGTGTAATGGTATACTGTAATGGTGTAGTGTAATGGTGTAGTGTAATAGTATAATGTAATAGTTAGATTATTTGAATACCTATAGATTATTTGAATACCTATTAGATTATTTGAATACTTATTAGATTATTTAAATACCTATAAATTATTTGAATACCTTTAGATTATTTGAATACCTCTGAGCTCATCCAGATTTAACATTTCATCACATTGAATTCTGATTAAAGTTGGTGTGACCATTGGTGTGAAAGAGTTCCAAGGATTGCGAACCATTGTCGCTTTGGTTTGATAGTTTCAAAAACACTGTACCACCACAATGTGGAATATTATAGAAATAATAAAATATAAAATAAAAATATCTAAAAATATCTAAAATGTAAAGTATCTAAAATATAAAATATAAAATAAAAATATAAAATAAAAATATCTAAAAAGTATCTAAAATGTAAAGTATCTAAAATATAAAATATAAAATAAAAATATAAAATAAAAATATAAAATAAAAATATCTAAAAAGTATCTAAAATGTAAAGTATCTAAAATATAAAATACCTCAAATATAAAATACCTCAAATATAAAATACCTCAAATATAAAATATCTCAAACAATAGAATACCTAAAATATAAAATAATAAAATATAAAATATAAAATATAAAATATAAAATATAAAATATAAAATAAAAATATCTAAAAAGGATCTAAAATGTAAAGTATCTAAAATATAAAATACCTCAAATATAAAATATCTCAAACAATAGAATACCTAAAATATAAAATAATAAAATATAAAATATAAAATATAAAATATAAAATAATTAAAACAATAGAATACCTAAAATATAAACTATAAAAATATAAAATATAAAATATAAAATATAAAATATAAAATATAAAATATAAAATATAAAAATATAAAATATAAAAATGGTGAGTTAATTAACTTAGACCTTTAACGTATGTTCCTTTAACGTATGTTCCTTTAACGTATGTTCCTTTAACGTATGTTCCTTAAATGTTCATTTAACTGTATTCGTAGATGCCAGAGAGGAACCTAGTGGCTTACATAACTTTGAGAGAAACGTGTCACCGCAAGTCTCCACTGGAGCAATGAAGAATTGTTCTGGATGTTGGAAGAGGACCACCGATGCCAAAGTCCGTTGCCAATGCTGAGATGGGACATCGTGGGCTTCCCAATGCCTGTAGTATATTTCTACCTCTGGTGGATCCAACAATTAGTATTATATTAGATTATTATTAGATTAGTATTAGATTAGTATTATATTAGAGTAGATTAGATTAGATTAGTATTAGATTAGTATTAGATGAAATTAGTATCAGATTAGTATTAGAGTAGTATTAGAGTAGATTAGTATTAGATTAGTGTCTAGATCTAGTTTCTCAATTGCACAGCCTGTCAAATCTAACTGGCACCGGCTCTTTCCATGTAACCAGATTCGGCCACTGCTAATGCAGAACTGACCCCAGAACTGGATCCCAAGTCCGTGTCCACGTCCCCTGGTTGCATGTTCGACAACTAGTGTGCTTTCTAGCCTTGACCAAGTCCCTCAGGATTCTCGTACAGAACATTACAACCGGTGATGGCGATGGGCTTTGATCTTAATGCAAAGCTGTCGGTAGGTGGTTGCAAACCTCGATGTTGGCTTGCTTTAGCTTTCAATGATGGTGCAATTCATCTCTGTTCAACGTGTCAAGATTCTCTGTGGATTGCAATTGGTCAGTAAGAATCCTTTGTAAAAAACAAACCATTGCAATTGGTCAGTAAGAATCCTTTGTAAAAAACAAACCATTTCAATTGGTCAGTAAGAATCCTCCCTGCAAAATCGACGTTGGAGTCCTTGGCATCCCCCCTGAAAGCAAAGCCATGGCAAGTTTCCCCAGAGACTAATCATGTACTTGGCTTGGTCTGGCCTCTCAATAATTCCAGGCACTTTCAATTTGTTTCCACTGAACTCTGTTTCCAGAGTGGGATGGGATGCCAGGGTGCCATGAGTGGTTCATGGACGCAGGTTCCTGGAGTTTCGAAACTGTGATTCCTTTGACCTATTGGTCTGACTGCTGTGTTTCTGACCTCAATGTAAAAGGTCACTTAAAATCACTCAACTCAAAAACCCCGGCTGAAGACACGACTGAAAAGACGACTGCAACACTTCCAGCTCACAGTCGAAGTGGTCTAGAACTTCTGAGACCAAACTGGAGATTATAAGTCGAAACTGGGGAATGGAGTCGAAAAAGAATTCTGAGTCTGTCTCGAAATTGAGTCTCTGAATGGGGACTTTCCCTTTGCATACACCAGTTTTCCTCATCCGAAGGGCCTGAAATCCGGCCCTTATTCTCGTAACATCCCACATTACGCCAGTCACACCTACGGAAGCGTAGGCCTAGCCATGAAAAAAATTGAGCTGATGTGACCAACGCAAACATCGCCATCGCTAAAACAAACCGGCAGTTCCCCGAGATAAATCCCAAAAAAGCGACTTGGTGTGTTGTTGACCTGTGCAAAAAGACCAACCACAAGTGGCTGCATCGGAAAAATTGGGTAAAGTCTCTGAAGGAAGTAGACTTTCCAGAACTAACTCCTTTCTGTCCCAACTTTCTCGCACGCACTCCTGGAATAATATAATTGGAAGTAGTAATGCTATCTTCTAGCAGTACTGCAGACAACACCACCCAACCAGCGGACATTGAACATTGTGGATTGCACAGATCCAACCGGCAGAATTAAACATTGTGGATTGCACAGCACGGCACATCGAATGGACTGGAAATTCCACTCTGAATGCACGTCAGTTAAATGAATTCACAAAGTGGTGGCACTGGGTCACGTGCCGTATCACGAGCACGGTCACGTGGGGTGCGACAGGTCCCCACATTCAACGCAACTTTTCAAGCTCCAGCACATGACGTCCAAAAACTACCACACGGCCAACCCCGACATCGCCGCGGCCATCGACCGCAACTTGGGCCCGTTCCCCGTGGCGCAAGTCTTGGACGAAGATCGCTTCTTCCAGACCCACCCGCCGCCTGCATACTTGCCCGAGGTCGAGGCGCAGGTGCAGGCCTTCATTGACCACTGCAACCAGACGGGAAAACGCATAGTGTTGGTGACCAGCGGAGGAACCACGGTCCCTCTTGAAAACAACACGGTCAGGTTCATCGATAACTTCTCTGCAGGAACCAGGGGGGCCACTTCTGCTGAGTACTTTCTTGAAAATGGTTATGCCGTCATCTTCTTACACCGTGAGTTCTCGCTTTTGCCGTACCTGAGGCACTTTTCTCACACCACCAATTGCTTTCTTGACTTCATGGTGGAGAAAAACGATAAGGTGGAGATCTCGCCGGAATTCGCCGATGAGATGTTGGCTGTGCTTAGAAAATACCACCAGGCCAAGAACTCGGGCTCGCTTCTCCTTGTGCCCTTCACAACCGTCAACCAATACGTGCACACTTTGCGCAGTATTTCCCAAAGCTTACTGCAACAGAAGGAACGGGCCCTTTTCTACCTTGCTGCTGCTGTACTGGACTTTTTCTTGCCTTCTTCCCGTATGCCAACGCATAAGATCCAGGCTCAGCCCAGTGGCAAGTTGGTGGTGGATTTGGAGCAAGTGCCCAAGTTCTTGCGTCGTTTGGTGGACAGTTGGGCTCCACAGGCCATGATTGTTTCGTTCAAGTTGGAAACCGACGATGCAATTCTCATTAAAAAGGCTTCCGAGGCCTTGAAACGCTACCACCACCAGCTTGTCATAGGCAACTTGTTGCAGACCCGGAAAAAGGAGGTGGTGTTCGTAACTGCCGATGGGAACCAGAGATGGGTCCGCGTTGCTGATGAGACCACTGAAATCGAGAGTCTTATTATTCCTGCTGTTATTGAGGAACACGATAAATGGGCAAGAAGATGGACCCAGAGTTCGTAATCATCTCATAAACCATTCTTGTTATGACATTGTAGGGTTGAATGAAATTGACTTCAATCGATACTGCAGCTAGCACAAACACATTCAACGTGTTTAGGTTCATTAACCATTGAATGCTTCAGACATTGATATTTGAAGAGTTATAACTCATTGGCGTGGAAACCCTGCATATACCACACCTGCCCCAAAAACACATTCACATAGTTTATGAGACGGCCTTTGTGGAGAGGTTCAGAACCACTGATTCACTAGCCTGCAGTTCCACGTTTGAAGATATTTCATATTGAAATTAGAGGCCCTGCATATAACATAAACATCTTGAACCATCCAACACGCCATATGTCTCAAAGACTAACACTCCAGAGGCCCTGCATATAACATAAACATCTTGAACCATCCAACACGCCATATGTCTCAAAGACTAACACTCCAGAGGCCATTAACGTATCATCGAAGGTTGTAAGGCTGAAGTTTTTAAGGTTATAATACCCTTATTTTTTGGAGTGCTGCATTTAGCACCAGACCACATCCGAGATATTCACAATTTGGAAACTTGTAGGAATGCTGAGGACATTTCATATCCACAATCGACTTAACATAGCCATTGACGCAAGAAGGAAAATGGGTTCTGGTTTTTGGATAATCCTGCATATACCGAAAGTCCACAGCCAACACTTTCAGAAGTTCTGGGAAGCCCATTGAAGAAAGCACAGTAGAAGATGCGTATAGGAAAGAAAAGTTCAATTTTCGATCACCATTACCTTTGAGGTTTATGGGTGAGATTGTTATCCGGTTTTCAGTCAGGATCCTGCATGTAAAACAAAAACCCATCCAACATCTTCACAAGTCGGAGGCTGTTATTCTTATAGCAAGGTCATATCATGAGGGTCATTCCATATCCACAAACAACTGAAACGAACCCAACAAAGCAATAAGGATCATAAAAGTCTCTTTTTTTTACGAGAGTTGCATATAACACACATCCCATTCACAACCTCCAGAACATCCTTTCACCAATCACTTACAAAAACGACATTCCGACTCCACATTGAAATCCCTTCCGGATAGAATCTCCCGAATGCGCAGCCAACGGTAAAACAAAATTGACCTCAAACCGGGTCTGTGGATGGTTATAAAGTATACCAAAGCCATAGGCTACGGAATACTCATTTCTGAACAGTTTGAGAGCCTCAGAAAAAGAAATTCCGCCACATACGACCTTGCCGAAGTTCAAGAAGTTGTGCATTCGGAAACCTGTGTCCTTGGGAGTGTATGGAATGTGACTGATAAGGGAAACGCCTCCACTGACGAAAAAATCCCCACCCACAGATGAATTGGCACTTTTTGGACCAAGACCTTGCACGGAAAAAGCCCGAACATCATTGGGGCCGCCGGCATGAAAGCGGTCCAAAATACTGGAGGGGCCAGGCTGGGCGTTGAAAAGAGCACCAGCTTTTTGGGTCATAATTAAGGTGTGGTCCTGCACGGAGGCCGCCATTTGACCTTCGGCCACGATTTTCGTGTATGCCACATTATTAAAGTGAAAGAGTCCGCTTTTCTCTAAACCAAGGCGGAAAAACAGGCCTCTGGAAGGCGTCACGTGATGGTCCCGTGTATCGTACTTCAAATTGAAAAGCACAGAGCTTTTGAGCGTATCTTTCAGCTGCACCATGACCTCCAAGGATTTGGAGCCCTTATTACTCAAACGTCTCCAGGCGGATTCCAAAGCCACATCGAAATTCCAAGCTCCGCCCAAGCGGGTGCTGATTTTATGTGCCATTCCTTTCGTATCCACCGAGCCCTGCATCCAGTCCAAGTTCCGGGTGTGTGTGAAGGCCAGAGAGTCCCACAAAAAACGGGCATCGTTTAGGATGGGCTGGGAGTAGTTCAAGAGGTACGACAGGGGCGTTTTCGTGCCTGAAACAGCGTCAAAAACCACACTTTCAGCTCCGCCAAAGAGGTTTTTGAGCTGGAACTGTATATAACCATCGCCCTCTCCATTACCGATATTAGTGCCAGTTTTGGCATAGAAACGTTTCTGGGGGATGAAACTGAACACGGGCACGACCTCCATGGTGTCTCCTTGGCTTGATTTTAGGCGGTCTTTGAAGGAGGCAGAGCCCGAGGCAGATCCCGGGGTGGAAGGCGAGGAATATGGCGATAAAGAAGGGCCCGAGGCGGGCGAAAACGCCGAAAACGCCGAATTTCTCGGGGTTCGGCTTTGCGGCGGAACGCTGTGCACCGAAACCACACATTGTTCGAGAATATCAAGCTTCACCAAGTTCAGGTACAGGAGCAGGAGTTGGTGTAAAAAATCTGCCAATTTAACAGGGTTTTCCAGAAGCAAGCCTCGGATCTGGTGCTGGAGAAAGCGATCACGAAAATCCTGGCTATTGGCGAATTGCACGTTCCGAACTCTGACAGGACGTGTGGCGTTCTCCGCTAAGAGCTCTTCGAGAGCGGCCTGGCTCTGGAGCAAGATCACGTGCTGGTGGTGGTGGACTATCTGCAGGAGCTCGTTTTCCAGGTCACTTTTGGGTTGTTCATTGCCGCGCGAGATGCGGTCCATGAACAGTTCCTCTGTTTCAAGCGACATGTTGGCGGAAGGTGGTGAAGGTGTTTCGCATGGCCTGCGCGCACAATGCACGGGGGATGGAAACGGAGTGCATATAGTGCGATGGGGAGTGTATACAGAATCAGAGAATGTATACAGACATAAATGGAGTGTATACAGACATGGGGAGGGTATACAGATACAAGTGGAGTGTATATAACACATTTCTCAACCATTAAGAAGTACACCACGACTCAATCGCACCAGCAAGCAGCCCATGAGTTCAAAGTCTCGTCCTCCACTTCAGTTGTGCCTTTTGACTCGGGACTGCACAGAGAGTGCTTCAAGCTTTGAAGACATGTCTTCTGAGATCCACATGGAGTGGACTGAGACTCTCTGCTTACCTCATAGCAGAAGAAAGGTATAATGTTAATGTGGTTGCAAATTTGCGAGCTCGCATATGTCCAATCAGTAACGACCGTCGGTGGTGGGTGCCAGGAAAGATGTTGACGCAACAGAGTAGATGAAAGCAAGTGGGCAACTTTATGTTTCATCACTGAACCTTGTCACGGAGTGTTGGATTGAAGGGTTGAGAATCTGTGCGTTTAAAGCTAGCGATGCAGTTTGTTGTACAATTGTTGAGGCGAGGATACTACATGAAAGTAGACGGTGATGATCCTTGAGGGGAGTCCAAGTCCAAGTCCAAGTCCAAGTCCAAGTCCAAGTCCAAAGAGAGTCAAGGAGAGTCAAAGGGAGGCCAAAGTCCAAAGGGAGTCCAAAGTTGAAAGTGAGTCCAAGGAGTACAAGTCCAAGAAGTCCAAGTCCAAAGTCCAAGTCCAAAGTCCAAGGCGTCTAAGGAGTCCAAGTTCAAATCCAAGTCCAAGTCCAAAGGGAGTCCAAGTTCAAAGTTGAAAGGGAGTCTAAGTCCAAGTCCAAAGGGAGTCCAAGTCCAACTTCAAAGGGTGTTCCAAGTTAAAAGAGTTTAAAGGGAGTCCAAAGTCTAAATGAAGTTTTAAGGGAGTCAAAGGGAGTCAAAGGAAGGCCAAGGGAGTCAAAGGGAGGCCAAAGTCCAAAATCCAAGTCCAAAGAAAGTTTAAAGGGAGTCCAAGAAGTCCAAGGAGTCCAAGTCCAAGGAGTCCAAGTCCAAAGGAAGTCCAAAGTTGAAAGTGAGTCCAAGTCCAAGGAGTCCAAGGAGTCCAAGGAGTCCCGGGTGTGATCAAAATTGATGAAAACGCCTCTCCCTTGGGCCAGAACTCTGATGCTCCCGACATAAACGAAGACAACCAACACATCAATCACGATGCCGAAAATGCAATCGGCCCTACCGTACATGTGGATCAGGTCATCGAAGATAATAATCAGGTTCCCGAACCTGCCAACACCACTATCCATGCAGATGGCGTCCAGGAAGAAAGCGGGTCTGATTCCAAAGACCCCGATTCGAGAAATCAAGATCCCGATCCCAATACCTCGGCGTTATCTGTGAACATGCCCGTGTTGTCCAATAAACAATATGCCACGCCACTGAAACTGCTTCCGCCTCTCAAAGATATCGAGCACATCACCACCCCAAAAAGCTTTGATGTTGCCAAGGATGTGGTCAAGCCAATGAGTAGCTCGCCAATCGATACCAGATCCAATTTGCAGTTTCCGGACTTTGTCGAGGCTGGAGAAGATGCCTTTGATGCTACTGCAAATGATACATTTGGTGAGTCTGCCTTGCGGAGTCCAAGGAGTCCAAGTCCAAGTCCAAGTCCAAAGAGAGTCAAAGGGAGTCCAAAGTCCAAAGGGAGTCCAAGTCCAACTTCAAAGGGTGTCCCAAGTCCAAAAAGAGTTTAAAGGAGTCCAAAGTCTAAATGAAGTTTTAAGGGAGTTAAAGGGAGTCCAAAGTCTAAATGACGTTTAATAGAGTCAAAGGGAGTCCAACTCCAAGTCCAAAGAGAGCAAACTAGTGCAATTATCATACACGTGTTGCAAGACAAAGGTACTACACATGCAAATCAGCACGCGATGCTTCCAATCACACGAGCACAACAAAGACTGCACACTCGACCCTGTCTAGCAGTGATCTTTAAGCATGGATATTCCACAATCAAGATGAAACTACATTGTGTGGGTGAAATATTGACTCTGTTATAAATGGTGGACAATATTAACTATAATAATCCTTCAATCGAAGGATATATGGATTTAGACAGACTTGCATATAGCATTGGTTTGTTCTGAATGATACAGATGGTCACCGGTCCATAATACTGTGACACAGCAATAACTCTTTAAGAGTGGGTTTTATTAATGAAAAACTGCATATTAACTCTTTAAGAGTGGTTTGATTAATAAAAAAAACAAAAACTGCATAAATAATATGAGCAGGTGGTACTACAGAAAGAAGTGTTTGGTATGAACATCATGTCTTTGAATAAAAATGGGCATGAAAACAGGCTATATGAACATTGCGTGTGGTCATCACCGAGACTTGAACATATATTAGCATTGTTGTGAATTATGGGAGTTGCACGGATCTGTCACCATAATTCCGTTCCTGTACCGGACTTGTTCATTCTGTCGGAAGCAAAGCGTATGCCCAGACCCCAAGTTCTGCCTATTATCCGTCTGCACTTTTACTTTTGGAACTTATGACTTGTTGGAACTTATGACTTGTTTGGAACTTATGACTTGTTTGGATCTTATCTCTTGTTTGGATCTTATGACTTGTCTGGAACTTATGACTTGTTTGGAACTTATCTCTTGTTTGGATCTTATGACTTGTACTATTCCCCTCTGTTGAGGTAACATTCCCGCACGACATGCCGCATTCAACAGCATTACCAACTTGCAGAAGCAGTCGAGGACAACGGAAGGTGCAGAGCTGGAAGGAAGAGAAGCAACCTAAACCACCAAAGAAGCATAAGAAACAGACAAAGAATGATATGAAACACAAAAAAAAACCCGAAAGAAGGTTAAAAACTCTTTTGACGGGGCACTTTATGCATTTGGCTAAGTCGGATTTGAGCAATATCCATTTGTCTTTTTCTGCATCTCCAGAATACGCATTGTTATCTGCAAAGTCGAAAACTTATTTTTACCACTTTCTGGAACTATTTTCGATGACCTTGACAAAAATTAAGCGTACTGTCTTACGGTATTCTAAGAGAGGTCTCTGTCGGATTTGGCAAACAAGGTCTTATGCAGTGGCTAATAACAAATACACCGGGGTGTTCAGGCTTCTTATGCATTTACTAATAACAAATACACCGGGGTGTTCAGGCTTCTGATGGTATGCTTAGCTTTGGATGCGTGTTTCCCAAGTATAGCTTGGTGTTGGACAGTACACTGAAGATTATGAATGCAATGCAAGTCGTGTTCATTCAACACTGGAATGATGTGACTTTTTATGGGGCCTCCCCCAGTGATTGCTTGGACGTGGTCATTCACCTCTTGCCCCTCGACAGTGAAAAGGTCCCGAACAGTATGGTGAATATTCTTGATTACTTGGTGTACCTATTAGACTATGAATTTGAGAATAAGCAGTGGTGTTACTTCTCAAAGTTGTGCCCTTGCTCCCATTATATATCCGGAGAAAAGTAAGGGTTGGATCCACGATGGGCCGGGTCCTGCCTATTGAGGGTTCATGTAGCTTACCCCGGGTTATTGAGATTTGGTATGGTTGATTTGTTAGTTTGTACTGGAACTGTAGTTTATTGTACTGGTTTATGTACCAGTTTTTTGTAGTTTTTTGTAGTTCATTCTATCAGTTTATGTACAAGTTTATATACCAGTGTATTTTACTTCATTCTACTAGTTTATTGTACTTCATTCTACTAGTTGATTGTACTTTTTACCAGTTTATGTACATGTTTATGGTACTTTACTGTACAAGTTTATTGTAGTTTATTGTAGTTTATGATACTTTATTCTACCAGTTTTTTGTACTTTATTGTACTTTATTGTACTAGTTTATGTACAAGTTTATGGTACTTTATGGTACTTTATTGTACTAGTATAAGTACTAGTTTATGTACTACTTCATTCTATTAGTTTATGTACAAGTTTATTGCACTACTTCATTTCATCAATTTATTGTACCAGTTTATTGTGCTTCATTCTACCAGTTGATTGTACTTCATTTTACCAGTTTATGTACCAGTTTATTTTCCAGTGTTCTGTAGTTTATGTACCAGTTGATTGTACTTCATTCTACCAGTTTATGTACCACTTTATATACCAGTCTATTCTACTTGATACGGTTCATATTACCAACTCATTAGAGCTCATGTCAAACCCACCACGACTCAACGTCTCAGGAGATGTAACTTACTATGCCATGCAGTTGAATGGCACGGAGTCTCCAATGGACCTCACCGTCTCATCATTTTGGCTGCTCGTTTACTTGGGTCTCTCTTTTCATTACACAAAATAGAATGGGTACAAACAGCGGTATGGGCAGTGGCTGTAGTGTGTAACACGAGCTGTACACGAGCTGTACACGAGCTGTACACGAGCTGTATACGAGCTGTATATGAGCTGTATGGAACTAGTCATCTTCATGTATATAGCATCTGGATCTAAACTTATACTCCCCTGTCTACTTCTATCCTCTACCATGAGACGTCCCTTATAGACTTCTCCCAAGACTCCGTCTACCATGAGACGTCCCTTATAGACTTCCCCAGACTCTGTCTACCACTCGCTGCCCAAAGTCTAGAAGACTAAACGGGACTAGACCAAAACACACTTCACTTTTGTTTCTGTAAATCACTTGAGCATGTAGTACACTCACATGTGCTGACCTCAAGTTCAACAAACAGTACAGGGTGTACATTGTTTTGAAAACTATTCAAATCAAAGCGACAAAATGGTTCGTCGTCCTTTGCACACTCTTTCAGACCAACATCCTTCTTCATTGAATTTACTATTCTGAAATCTTAAACCTAGAGGATTGCCTTATATGTAGTACATTTGGGGACATTTGGGAGTCTTTCAATATCAATCAAGGTCAAAAGAGGAACTGGAGTGAAGGGCGTATGAACTTTTGAATTATTGGTTTGTTTAATTTGTTAGTGTGGTTTGAATCGTTTTGCTGCGCTAGTTTGAATGGCTTTGAAGAGCACTTTAGTACAGGGTACAGGGTGTAGTAAAGGTACAGGGTGTAGTAAAGGTACAGGGTGTAGTAAAGGTACAGGGTGTAGTAAAGGTACAGGGTGTAGTAAAGGTACAGGGGTGTGTATAGTAAGGGACAGTTTTCAAAATTATTCAAAACTGCGTGGCAAAACAATACCACACTAGCAAAATGGACCCAGGTCATTCATAAATGTTCGTATGCTTCGCACACTTCAAAGCAAATGGTATGCTTCACACCAACTTTAATAAAATTCAATATCCTGAAATCTCAAGCTGGAAAATTGGCTCTGCTACTACATTCGGAAGTGTTGTAGCAATCATAGGTCAAACCAGATGGAAATGAACTGGTTTCCTTGTTGTCCTGTATACAGCCACGGTTGAGCATTACGAAACCTTCATATTTTGGTTGGTTCAATTTGGCCAGTGTGATTCGAAATATTTTGCTATAATGCTTATAAAAACAGGGGAACTTGAGCCATCTGCCCACGTGAGTTTACTGCATGGGATGAAGGGATCAGCCCATTTGAGTGTACTGCATGCTCAAGTGATTTTTTTCAGATGAAACAAAGGCAAAGCTCTCGCCTGGTTCTCGTCTAGATTTAGGCCATTGACTTGGAGGAGACTTTGGCCATTGACTTGGAGGAGACTTTGGCCAATGACTTGCAGGAGACAGTGGGATTAGTAGACTGAGGACTGGGACGGGTGGAGTCTACAAGGGACGAGCATCCTCAGGAGAAGAAGAGAGACGATCTCCGACCATAAGTTACCGATCCTAATATACACGATTAAGATGATAACTAAAGTTTCACACTAGTGAATAGTTGGACTTAGCTTGATAAAAAAATATATGTTCTAGAATACAGTGTTTTTGAAAATTATTCAAACCCTCACCATAAAACGATTCAAACCACCCTAGCAAAATAAGCAAAACAATAACTCAAAAGGTTTCGTACCCCTTCTACTTCAGTTCCATCTATTTTGACCCCTGATTGTTATTGCAAGACTCCTAAATCTATTACATATAAGGCAATCCTCCAGATTTAACATTTCATCACATTGAATTCTAAAAGTTGGTGTGAACATTTGGTTTGAAAGACTTTGTAAGAGTACGAAACATTGCTTTTGAAAACTATTCAAACCCGCACGATACAGTGTTACAGTGTTTTTGAAAACTATTCAAACCAGCGCGATAAAACAATTCAAATCAGACTAGCAAATTAGACAAACCAATAATTAAAAAAGTTTCGTACCCCTTCAGCTCCATTCCGTCCATTTTGACCGTTTTAAAAGACCCCAAAATCTCCCAAATGTCCCCAAATGTCCCCAAATGTACTACTTATGAGGCAATCCTCTAGGTTTAAGATTTCAGAATAGTAAATTCAATGAAGAGGGATGTTGGTCTGAAAGACTCTGCGAAGGAGTACGAAATATTTTGCTGTGGTGGTTTGAATATTTTTCAAAAACACTGTACACAATTTCAATTCAAAAGCTTGTTATCATAATGGTGTAGGTACAGGCAAACGTATATTTTATATTAAAGAAGGAATTCAGAAAATATGAGGTTTGATTATTCAGTATCTTGATGGACTGGAGAGGTGAAATAAGCGAGGTTTGTATGACCCAATAGTTTTAGGTGAACTGAAAAATGAACTTTGAAAGAAGCAATAGTGAAATGGGCCCTTTTTTTCACTTTTTTTACTTGCTGCATTCCCTTTTTCTTTATTGTTATCTCCTTCTGATGGCTCTTTGTTCCGAAAATACTTGTTCCCCTCTAGGAATAGCTTGAGATAATGTTTCTGCAGAAGACCTATTTCACACACATCATTGGCATGGACTTCTTCCACGTCAAATCGTGTTAATGAGCCTGAAATAATCTGGAGCGATTGAATTCCAAGTTGGGCTTTGACTATGGTTTGGCGAACCTGCTTGGTGAGTGGAAATGTCATTGGAACATTCAAACCAGCACAAAATGTTTCGTAGTCTTCAAAACTGTTCAAACCAGAGCGATAAAAAGGTTCAAACCACACTAGCAAATTTATAAACCAATAATTTAAAGGGTTTCGTCCCACTTCAGTTCCGTCCGTGTAGACCTTGGTTAATATTGAGAGACTCCCAAATTCTCCCAAACGTACTACATACAAGGCAATCATCCAGATTTACATTTCAGAATCTTGAATTTTAAATAAAGTTGCTATGAAGAATTACGCCATTTGAAAGACTTTGTAAGAGTACGAAACATTCTGTTGCGCTGGATTGAATAGTTTTCCAAAACACTGTACTACTACTACTATTACTATTACTATTACTATTACTATTACTATTACTATTACTATTACTATTACTATTACTATTACTATTACTATTACTATTACTGTTACTATTACTATTACTATTACTATTACTATTACTATTACTATTACTATTACTACTACCCTAGTACTCTACTGTACTCTACGCTA